>JASAMW010000092.1:0-92612 GCA_030247985.1 Epsilonema sp. ZAB3_2
GCATGGCGTTGGCTACAATCAACATTCCCATGCACAATTTTTGCTGCGATTTTGCATCGGGAAGCGACGTCAGATACTGTATCCATGGACTGACTACAACTGCACATAACACACTACGCCGCGCACGTAAAGCAATAAGGGGCCTGGATTCGAGTCCTGGCAGATAGCAGGTCAATCTCCTCCCTGAATAAATAGCTGGCGCCCAATTATTACCTCTCTCTTTCATGATCTCCTGCACATCCACCGGCCAGTCCTCGGCCTGCGCCTGCACCCTCTTCAGCTGTTGAATGGCCATCTGCTGGGCCTGCTGCTCCGACGCCGTCGGCTGCTGCTCCTTCACCTGCTGCTGCACCTGCTCCTGCAGCTTCGCCTTGCTCTCCCGCTTCACCAGCAGACGCTGCTTCTCGGTGTCCCGCTCCCGCTTGATCTGGGCGCGCGTCTCCGCCGTCGCCGGTCGCTCCACCACCACCCGCGGAAGCTCCTCGCCGACGATGGAGAAGCCCACGCGCCACCACCTTGTCGCTCACCGGCGTCCCGTTGATGTCCAGCGAACAGTTGAGCTGACCGAAAGTAGCGCGCCGCCGTCGAGCCCTTACGCACCGTCTGCACGTAGACCTTGTGGAAGCGCGTGACGATGTTGAGGCCGAGCTTCTCGCCGGCCGTCCGCGGGAACTTCACGTTCTTCAGCATGTACTTGAAGCCGGCGCGTCGACGCACCAGCACCTCCAGATGCGGCGGCAGCAGCTTGCGCGCCATCTTGGCCGTCGCCTGCGCGTCGCGCCGCAGAGCGACCGTGGTGGGGGCGCAGCGCATGCACAGCTGGTAGAACTGGTCCATGGAGGCGATGCGATGCCCGTTCACCGTCTCCAACACGTCGCCCAGCTGCATCTTGCCCTCCGCCGCCGTCCCCGGCAGAATCCGCGTCACGCGCAGCTCCTCGTTCAGCATCACGCCGATCGGATCCTCCTCCTCCCTCTCCAGGAACACGGACATCAGCTCGCCCTGCTGCGACCCCGCCGCCGCCTTAATCGGCACTGCCGCCGCGGCCTTCTGCTGCTCCGCCGGATCCGCCATTAACACCTTGATTGCTTTCCCGCCCCGACAGCGATGAACATGGACTGCTGCTGCTGCATGGACTTGTCCGCTCCCGCCATCGCTCCTCCTCCAGGAAAGAAGCGAACGAGAAAAAGAGGAAAGCCGATTAACTGCTGACTAAAAAAAGAAAAACTGAATTGACTGCGCGTCTGCGTCAAAATGCATCATTGCATACGAAGAATGGAAATGGAGACTAAAAACGACAGGAAGCAGGGCGGATATTCGGCGGAAGTGGCCAAATTTGTCAACATTCTTCTGACAAAGCATTTCGCATTGACGAACGTTCATACCACATGCCACCTACGTACATTATATTAGCCATGCAAAACAAGGACACTAAAAATTATATGGAGAAACTGTATGTGCATACCTTGAGCTTTTCAATAGATTGCTCAATAGAGGGCAGAGCAGCATCCAGTAACTCCTTCTTCAAGTCATGTAGGCGCACTGTATAGCCAGCACTCGCAAAAAGCACAGTCCACGCTTTGCCGATATTGCCACTACAAAGAAACACTAAATAGGTATTCATTCATACGAGCAAAAATTTGAGGGCTTACGACCCAAAAAACAGTCTAGTACCCCTCCCCCTGCGTCCGACTGCAGTTCACAGTATTATTTCTGAGCAAGATAAAACAAAATAAGGAAATTTATCACCTCTGACCTTCCAATGATTGCCACCTTGCCAATCTTCCGCTGATTTTCTTGGTGGTCCATTTTCTAGGTAAAGGTGAAAATATTACAAACGGCAAGCGCAGACAAAAACAACGAAGTGCAAAAGTAACAAACTTGAGTGCACAAATAAGACTGGGACACGAAATGCGACACCAATACGCAGTGATTGAAAACTTTATTTCCGCAAACAAGCACACATGTACGTACGTAATCTAGCCCAAGGTTTCTCATTCCAAGGCAAACAACAACAACAGAGCAATAAATCTTCTTATACTTTGCTATGCGGCAAGCATCCTCGCCTATACAGTTTTTATCTTGTCTCTGGAGTATCTTCCAGTAGGTGTACTGTACATAATCGCATGTACGAAAAGTGAGTAGTAAGTACAGTGTAGTGTAGCTACCTACAGCACAACAAACGAGGGCACAGTTATGTTACTATGCAGGTAAGTACAGAACCTTTTGACAAACGTCGTGTTTGACCAACCTCTACCATCAAAACGAATAAAAAGTTTTGCATTGAAAATAAGGCATGGATTTTTCCCGCTTTTACTAATGCTCGCGGTGCAAAACCAAAAAAGCAATAGTTTGCGAAACTGAAATAGGAATAATGGGATGCGCTGAAAGTAATAATGTGGAGAAAGAAAGAGCTTTGAGAATTCTTATTTCAGTTTCGTAAACTATTGCTTTTTTGGTTTTGCACCGCGAGCTTTAGTAAAAGCGGGAAAAATCCATGCCTTATTTTCAATGCAAAACTTTTTATTCGGTTTCTGGGTACCTAGTAAGTAAATAATAAATAAGAAACTCTAGCCAAATTGCACTCGTGCACTTTGGACATACTAATCTCATTCATGATATAGGTAAGTACACAGTACACCGTATAAAAACAACAACAGTCTTAACCCCTCTTGCGCTTGAGCAAGCGTCAGATCCCATCCTATGTCTCAAACATTTTGCGACACCGAACTTTACAGTACACGAGGGGTTAAGCGCCCACTCTCTTTCTCCTCCTCACTTCAGTACTCCACAGTGCACACACAAGGAAGAATAGCTCAATCAGCCTGACTTAACCTGAGCAGGCTCTGTTGAAGACGCTTCTTCTGACACAACAATAAACGGTTCTGCTTCACTAAAACAATCAAACGATCAGAGTCGAGTCGGTCCATAAATAAGAGAGAATGCGGACATTATGGTTGTCGTGGAAGGAAAACTGTCGTAACACAGTCACACGTTACACACAGTCATTTCACGCAAAAGCGTACCAAGACAACGAAAATTTTCGCATTCTCCAAGCGACCGACTATCCGGTAGTCATGTCATACGTATAACTAATAGGAAACCGTACGCACTGGAATCACAGTAAAACCAGCCTTCTCTATGATATGCTATCCCACTAATAGTACTACCAAGTAATACTATAAGCTGCTTCTACAGTTCCGTATCGGAAGTTATAACACCTGACTGAAGACTACTGGCCATCACCACAACAAAATCCCACATGATATAGTACATGCATGCATCGTGTACCACAGGCACCCGAAAAACTCACAAAGCCCTGGCTTCTCTTGTCATAGCTGAGAGAGAAAGAGAGTGAGACAAGGCGACTAGCAATAAACAACCCATCGTTTGCCCCAGCTAAGACAGACAATGCCTAGAGTGGCGTGTACGAAATATACAGACTTCCTGACATAGCAGTGCAGTACGAACGTTTACAAGAGGGTGTAAGTATCAAGCATTAGCATTGACAGAAAACTTAGCCCGATGCAAAAAATAGTACTGTATGTATATTTGGTAGATAACAGTACGGGCAGCGCAGGTCTTTGACCACTGCAGAAGTCAGCACGAATTATATCAAGCTCACCACCACAATGGACACTTTGAGGCCTGAACCGCCTATTGGCCTTACACGATAGCAGAAATACCGTGCAATGTCAATACTGTGCTTCCAATACTAGTAAATAGATAGCCGACCGACCATTAGTAGCGAGTATTTAGCAAAAACTTTGATGTGGTGATGGATCAGAGTTTCACAGCCGTTGTTGTTTTCTCAGTTCGTTCGTAGTGCATGCGCTGTAGTCACGTCGGTTTTTGCTATTAACGCGAGCGTTTCGCTCTTTATGCTTACTATTCATCGTGCGGCTTCGCTTTATCGGCTATAACTGGTGACACTGCATCTGGCTTGGACAGAGAGAAGCAACGGATGTTGAAGTGGTCGCACATTTGGCGAACCTAAACAAACGAAGGTACAACTGGTATCACGCACATGTAACGTAATTACTGGAGGGTTACTCAGGTACACACTCTAAACTTTATGCATTAGTCCCTCTCAATGCACATCTCATACGTACGTACGTAGCCTCATATCACAGCATGTTGTACAGCCTCAATGGACCGTTATGCACCTCTAAATACGACGGTAAATAATTCCGTCCTCCTGGTAATGAAACTATGACGGCATAGTGCATACTGTCTGTACGTACTGTACATACCACGCAGACGGCGTAATGCAAGTGGGCAATTGTGACGCCGAGACTGAGCAGATACAGCAGAAGCAGTTCCACTCCGCCCCAGCACACAGCCAGGCCCACCACCAAGAGATAAGGATAGAGCAGCCAGTTGAACGGATCACAACGCGTCTGCGACATCTGAGAGATGATCAGACGCACCTACACACAAGGAAAGAACGTACATACAAACAACCAAGCCACTTACGTTTCTAGGTACCCCCACAAGCTGTTTCGCAACCGATCGATCGGCTCAGAGAGAAGGGAACGAAACAATAATGTCCGAAACTTGTAGACTGAGGTAATCCAGGTGTGTAGTTCAATGGCCAGGGCGTTCGCCTGGAAATGGATGCGAGAGGTTCAGGGTTCGATTCCCTCGCATATCTGGCAAAATTTTCCTTCTGGATCTTACTCGCTAACGGTACGGCGTCAAGCACGAGGTCCAGTGTGCGTGCGTGGATGTCTTACGGCGATATTGGAGAATATGGTGCCCATAGTCCACATGAAGACACGGGGATCGCGATCGATGACGTTGGAAGGAGAGCGCAGAGCCCAGAGAGCGGAGGAAGCGAACAACACCACCGTCGACAACAGAGGCAGCACCGCCTCGTACAAGCTGCTCTGACGTAACGTCCCGCCCTGACGAGCCCTACACACACACACTCCGTACCATCGTACATACAGCAGGTAAGGCAGGGTATGGACCATTTGCGCTTTGAAATTATTCTATTTTCCAGTGGGAAAAATGCACTCAGACAAAAACCGTAATACCGAGGGGTCAGCTGGCGACCACCCATAATACACAGAGCAACTGGTTCATACGTACGTACAGTCAAATGCACGCGTAGTGCAGCACCATGCCAATTCTTTCAAGTACGTGCTGTAGGCTACATGTAGAAAGTACGGTACCAAAAGCATATATTATGAACTCCAATACAGGAGTTAGATATTGTTCACGGTACATTGGTAATGGTTGCGTGCTTTACTTGTTGATATTGTAGAGTGACATCGGAATCGACATGATAAAGCACGCGGCTAAAAATACACCGCACACCCAATGTCCTTTTGCACGAACATACGGTAAGACACTAAAAGTATGTATGTGGCTGCTGCGTGCGTGCGTACAGTAAAAGACGATCTCTAAGATGAGGGCTGGCGTGAGATGGAGCGCAGGAATCAGCGTCACCTTCCACATTCTGTAGCCCCATATCCACGTTATCACATAGAACAACGCCAGAGCCTGCAGAACAAACACTGGCTCTGTTACTCTACTACTTCGCATAGTCAAAACTGATGCCACATATTAGCAACGTACGCGTCCGTGGCTGTCCATGCTTTTTGGGTATTCGAAGATGCATATCGTAAATATGAACGCGGCATGAGGACGACTTGAAATCTATGTATGAACCACATGGAGGTTAGTGCGGGGTAATTCGGGCGGGGTAGCGAGCGAATCAGGGTAACTGTGCAACCTTCACTTCTGACAGATGAAGATACAAGGATCATTTTCGATCACACCTCTGCCACTTTCCAAGCATCCCAACAGGAGATTAAGCACCAGGTGGCCCGAATTACCCTGCACCGCCATATTCATCTGAAGCTCACGTACATATTGACTGAGATCGTAGCCCCATGATAAGAATAAGACGCCGGTATTATACTTCTCCCAATGGGTGACAATGAAGACAGTCTGGACGGACATCAAGATAAAGAGTTGGCGATATGCAGGAACGCTGTACGCATAACAGAAATAACACATAGCCTACTACCAAAAATACACCTATAATCCCTATACAGGGATTATATATTTTTGGTACTACTGTACGTACGTACGTACTTTAACTTATCCACAGTTGGGTTTCAATCGCTACAACAATGCCACGATTGTCGACCTTAGACAGGCTAATGCACTTGTACCGCGCGTAAGCATAGGAGCCAACGAATGGTGTCCATATTACCTTTTTCGCCGGCTCTTCTGAAACAACACGCCAAGACGAACAAGCTCGGTCCGAGTACATTAGCCTGTCTCATTTCGGCTGGCTAGTATTGGCATAGATACCATACCTGTAGTCCATACGACCGAAGACAGAGAATAGACAGAGTGTGAAGGGGATGGTGAGCCAGCTATCGATGCCATGATCAAACAGTTCGCCCGTTGGACCGGAAGAATTCGTTCGACGCGCTTGCTTGCCGTCAATCCCATCTGCACATATCATATCAAATATTACTAATATTCACCGGTTGCGCTGAAGTTCTCGTTGATCGACCTCTGATAAAACACTAATTTTCAGTGCAATTTTTGACACTGGAAAACACGTCAGGTCAGCTCGTGGAGCACCAATTATTCTTTATAGCGCAAGTAGTGAATACATACGTACCGAGCGTATGAGCGAGGAAGGCAAGTATGGCGAGTAGAAGCCAGACGTTGTTGGGGACCGGCGGGTACTCGGGGGCTTGGTCACTGGACGCCAAGAGGAACCAGTCCAACCAGCACAGCACAAAGTAGCCCGTCATGGCCATCCCGAACCCCGACACCGTCAACACGTTCGGAGCCAGCCATGTGGGAAGAAACTTAACAATAACATTCATAAATACACGTACATAGCGGTGCCCACTATTATAGTAGTCTGGCTATGGAACTCAAGTCGTTTTGCGTAGTTTTCTTGTACCCAAGCAGAAAAGGAAGGAATACGTACAGCATGAATAGAATCTTTCTATTTTCTTCAACGCGACTTGAATTCCAGTGAACTCTAGTTCTCAGACTATAGCGGGCACGTACAGCATGAGGCATAGATAATGTATGAATGATGGGTACCAACTTGAACTAGCCAATTCCAAAAAGGATGAGATATGTAAACGGACACCGGACTGGTATCGATGGAAGAATACTGAAATCACAACACATACAACAGCTAGGGTACTATCATCTGGCAACAGAGTTCGCTATGGAACTCTCAAGTCGTAAAGTGTAAAATAGAAAGACAAATGCAAATTTATGTCCATGCTTCTTACGTGTACTGCAGAAGTACATTCAAATACTCAAGACGACTTGAGTTCCATAGCGAACCTCTCTGGCCAGACTATAAGGGGTAAAACCGGCCATAAGGTAGCCCAGCCATATTGTACTGAAGGCCGTTCCACGTCGTGGGTGGCCGGATTTACCCTACTTATACGCACAGTATCAACCGGTGCATAAAGAATTTCATTGTTACCAACGTAAAGAGTGTACATACATAGGGTACCTTGTAACTGTCAAATCCCCGCACTTGCTCCGCCGACAAGTACTGAGTGTCAAACATAGCCATGACTGCTCATCCAATATTGTGAACGCTCCTCCTCAACGCAGAGCAGAAACCCGTCCTTCAACAACTACACTTCTCGTAGAACTCTACACCAGAAAAGAATAAGAAGGAATAAATTACGTAGCACAAGCACAAAATCAGTGGGTAGATAAGTAAAACAAACAAAATGCAACACGCCAACAGCATTGAAGAAAGTAAGCGGTATCCTCATCAGCGCATGAACGACATCATGCCCAAAACAGCGGCAATCACATCCAATGATAAGCCTCAGTCAAATATTTACTCAGCGCATGACACATACAGATTACTGTGCGATGCACGCGCATAAATACACGTGTATAACAGGGCATTCGATTCAAAGAAAAACATGGACAATGTCGGTTCGCATAATACTAAAAAAATAACTTGAATATTTCAAGCGACAAAATGTCGAAACAGCGAGAGGTGACCCTGGCTGAGTCAGTAGGGCAAATAGAGAGATCCGTCAGCGGGGCTGATGTATCCAACGCCAACTAGGACAACGTCCACCAGTGTCCAAACACCCAAACCGCCGAAGCTGAACAGTTTACCCAGTCCACTCTGCCACAGACCCAGGTAAAATCGATCCGCGCCGAAACCGCCCAAAGTAACGCTGAAAAGAATGAGCAACACCTGTGAGTGGCGAATGGAATACGATCGATTTGGGAAGAGGGAAACCTGGGGCAATTCAGTCCTGACAACCCGAGAAGAGAGTTACCATTTCTGCAGGTGGTACAAAATGCAAAGTGCGCGGCCCAAATTTCCCCAGGTTACCAAACAAACGCGCAAACTTGCGCATACCTACGTACCTAAGAATGAAGGCCGTAGACCACCGATATCCGTTCGTCCAATTGCACTGTACCCGTTTGAAGAAATACCGCCTGCCCATGCATATCGTATCGTCCGGTACTTTACACAGCGTCCTCACAAAGCGTTTTGGCGGCGGTGCCGTTACACTACAGTTCCTGATGGCTTCGCACTGATGGCTAGTTGACGGCGTCTGATAGCAATACTGACAGACGGCCGTCACCGTCTTGCTACCGGCGTCACTAACTGTCACTACGGCGTCACGCCGTTGCATTATCTCCGAGTTGTCGTTCGACGAAACAGGAAGCGAAGACAGGGACAGAGTGATAGGCGTTAACGGCTTCGGATGACAGCCCACGCTGTGGTGACACGACACCTTTACGGGTTCACCATAGACGCAGGCATGAGGGAAGGTGCAATCCCAAAAGCAGAGTCCGGCGTTATCCGGTGGGTTTTCAGAAGTGAGAGAGCCAGAAAAGAGGGCCTGCTGTACATCGTCCTCCATATCCGCAACAGATGCACGCATTTGGATACAGAGCGCGCCGAAAAGCATGGCCGTCTTCGCTACAGTAACGGAAACCCCATCCATATGCACCAGATGCAAAAATCTTGTCGATGGAATGCTGCAAAGTAAAAGCACACGCTTAAAAATGAACACCCATAAAAGTTTCTTCCAAGTAGTCATAGCCGGCTACTGACCGGTGGCTAAATCCAAAAAGCCAATCGAAAGTATAAGAAAATATGGTTTACTGTTCATAATCGAAATTGTTTTTGTCAAACAACCCGTACACTGGAAAGTAGCACCAATACCAATGACAAATATGGACGGTCAAACAACCCGTATGTAAGACTGAATAACACAGTGAATGACAGTCACGGAACACCAAAACGGCAACAAACAACATCATATGGACCCGTTGTGTGAAAAACTTTATATGGGTGGTCGCGATGCATTTTATCGGTAAGAGGAAGGAAAAATGCAATTAAAAAGTCTCGCGACCACCCGTACTTTCTAGCGCAACTGATTTATACTCAGGTCCCTGTAATAAGCCACGCAATAAAAGTATGCATGAATGTAGCCGAATTCAGAGAAGATCTTCGAAAGGCAGTGCCAGATCTGCGAAGGGCAAACCGCTGTGCTCGAACGGCAGGTGCAGATGAGTGAAAGGATTGTTCAGGTGCGAAAGCGGCGTGTTCACGTAGGCGAGAGGCATATCGAACGTACTGAACGGCATCTCCATCACGGCCAGAGGCAGATTCATCTCGGAAAGAGGCAGATTCAGATAGGCCTGCAAGTACACTACTGAAGGCGTTCAATCAAATATATAGTTACGCAAAGCATGAGAGAATTATATATACATGGGGCCAATTAGGGCATACACGGGGGAATATACGTACATAGGTACGTATATATAGTAGTGTAAGTTCATCTCCTCAAGGGTTGCCCGAATTACGGTACGTAAGAATACGTACGTTCCACAGTACGTACGTATGGACGAGACACACGCATGCATCCCATACAGCACCCTGGTACTAGTACGTATGTGGGGAAGAAAGAAACGCCACAAACAAAGCCTACCTACCAGCTCACCTGCAGAGGATTTTTCGGATACAAAATCTCCAGCAAACTCGGCGCAATGTCCGCCCGAGCCACGTCGTGCTGTCCAGGCTGGGGCGACGTGGGGTGGGCCAGTTGCGCGTAGGGTTCCGCCAGATCTTTGCCCAACGGCAGCGACAACTGCGCGAACGGCATACGCATGTGGGCTAGCGGCAGGTTGAAATGGCTGAACGGCAGATTGGCAAAGGCCAGGGGAGCATCCAGATAGCCTAGCGGGAGATTCAACAGGCTCAGCGGCGTAGAAAACAGACCGTGAGGCAGGCCGAAAAGGCCGGGCGGATCGAAGGTCGGCACGGAAGCCAGATGACCCGATACCTCTGAGGCCACGGCGCGCAACAGTTGTTCATCCGTTGCCGGCCCGTCTTTTCCCTCATTTTTGTTAAGAGCGGCGCCTAATAGACCGTCGGCCATAGAAAGAGCATTTGCCGTAGAACGCAAAGTACCGTCTTCTGCTTTATTATTGCTTGTAGATTGTTGTGCACCGAGTTCTGAAGTAAACGCAGTCAAAGCAGACAGAGCCGGTACTTGTGACAGGTCTAGGTTCAGCGTTCTTCCATTAGAACCACCCATAGCAGGCGCGCTACTTTCTAAATTGCGAGTCGCAGTATCCAGTGGCGCACTTTTCAACGCGCCCAATGACCCGAAATTCTGTATCATCTCCGCAAAAGGCGTATTGAGCGTGTGCAGCGGCAGGCTGAATTTACTCAGGGGCAAACTGGTGAAAGCGAATGGCATGTTCAAATAGGACAGGGGCAGATTGAAGAATCCTAGCGGCAAATTGAGAAAGCTGTAGGGCATTGAAAGAGCGTCGAAGTTTACGGTGGTTGCCGCAAGAGCTGCCGCTTCCTGAGCCGTCAAATCCGTGTTCTTGGACGGAATCGAACTCGCGGGGGCGGGCGCTCGCGACGCCTCCTTCCCCTCTGCCACCCCCTTTGGCTGATGCGCCGTGAAATCCGCGTCCTCGGAAGAAGTCGAACCCGTAGCGGGCTCTCGCGGCGCTTCCTTCCCCTCTGCCACCGCCGGTGCATCAGTCGTCTGCTCCCCATTGAGAACAGCAAGGATGTCAGGAGGGAAAATTTTCGCCATAACGTCTCCGATGTGACTGAGAGGCAATACGAACGTGCTGTAGGGCAGCTGCACCGCATTCAGCGGAAAATGCATGACGCTCAGCGGCAAACTGAGCTTGTTCTTCAACAGCGGTCCTGCATTTTCCCCATTTGCAACCGGTTGCAGTCCGCGATTTTCGTCTAAATTTCCAGGCGCCACATGCGCCTTTGGTTCGTTCAAACCCGAAGGTAGAGGGGACAGCAAACTCCTAATTCCTCCACTCCTGCCACCTTCTTCTTCCTCCTCCAGCGGTTTCGCATTTTCCTGTTGTTCGTTCTGTTCTTCTCGCTGTTGTCTCGCCGCAGCCATTCGCAACTGCACCAATGCGCTCGCGGGTAGCTGCAACCTGCCTCCAGTATCTCCCAGGTGCGACAGAGGTAAATTGAACTCGGAAAACGGCATGTTCAATACCGCCGCGGCTCCATCTCTATTCCTAGCCGCGCTTCCACCATAATTCAGCCTCACCGGCTCTCTTCCTTGTAGGGAACTGGATGGAAGTCCAAATCTACTGAACGGCAGATTGAGCTGCACATTTCTAATACCTGCTTCTGATGAGTCGCCCACATCGCCATCTGTTTGTCGTAGCTGTGGCTCAGTTGTTGACGCAGTTTGGTTGGAAGTTTGCAAACCGCTACGGACGTTCACACGGTCCACGCCAGAAATGGCACCAAATGGCAGGTTTACTTGTACTTCATCAACTGGACCATGTGACGAGGAAGTGCCATTGCGCAGTGGAAGGCTGCTGACCAGAGCAACTGCAGAAGAGATCAATATGCACCAGTGGTGAGGTAGCATGACGGTGATCATGTCACAGAACCTAAAAAAACATGGCTCGCTAGAAAAAAAACGCGAGCTAATATCATATTCACGAGGAGCTGAAGCAAGTGGGATCTAAAATAATACCAAAATTAAATTACAATCAGGTATCAAAGGCTGGGATTGTTTCCCAAACAGATGATGCTAAACAGCACCCATACTATACTCTCAACATGCAAGATCAACAGATTATTCTTGTCTTGTACGCCATAGCATATCAACGAGCACAGAGAACACACCAATTCTGAACAACATGACCAACCAGAACAGTACGTACGTAAGTACGTACTCACATACAGTACATGTGGCTATAAAATAGACTATACTATAAGATAGACGGCGGGCAAAAACAATCAACGCACGCCAGCCGTCAATTTCGTTTAGCCACTTTCATGCGGCGGGTAGCATGAATAATAAATTGAGCTAGCAGCTTCTTCCCTTGTCCCAAAGCAATTTTCCTTGACACATGTATACATACGTACGTAGGCTGCGCCCTCCAGTACAGCAGGTGGTACATAAATGACAGCATGCGGTGAATATTCTCATTTGCGTTTCTTGCCCCCTGCAGTCACTGGAACGACACCGGTAGCTAGGGGAGCGTATCGCCGATTGCTGATCTTGTTCATGCAGTACAGCAGGCCCAGCGAAAACAGGACGCTGCAATAAAGAGAGCAAGCTAAGCAATGATGTCACTCCAAAGAGTAGTGCGCAACACACGTGGTGAGTAAACTTCGCGGGAAATTCAATTCCCCGTAAGTATGCGAAAGCATAGAGAGACCGCCGATGAATTCACCAGGAGTTTGAAACTCACCATGTGTGAACATGAGAGAAAAATTTCGAGCGTGGAAGCAACTGAGAATGTTCAAAACGCAAAACAAAACTCGAAGTTCAAACTCACCACGTGTATAGCGCACTACTGACAGGGTAGGAGCCGATCTGAACAGAAAAAAGGGATCTTACTGTACAACGCTAATAGCGAATGGATACAAACAGGTGTATGAACGTATACGTTAGGAAAAAGTGTACATACCAGGTGGTGACGCACACGCGGTGTACCAAGGCACTAGCGAACATGGCGACTGCCATACAGCACGCCACTTCAGGAATGAGTTTGGCTTGAAAACCGTCACCGAACGCATCCATCTCAAAGTTGCTCACCGCCTATGAAAAATACACTCATTACTGTTTGGAACAGTCTACAGCTACGCGTGCATAGTTGGCGCAGAAGCTTCGTAGTGCAGTAAAAGGAGACATCAAGATACAGACAACGTAGAAACATCGAAACAAAATCTCAACGAAGCCTCAGGTCCGGCGTCCAAATACCAATTTCGACGCTACCAGCTTCATTTTTCGGTGAGTTTTTTGCACTACAAAGTTTCAGGGCCAACTGTACAGACATACCGTACACCACACAGCCTCGTTAATACTAGCCGGAGAACGCTGGCTTGCACCGGCTAACGACAAACGTGATCCGCTGGTACACCGAGAATGACACGGCTCATTCACATCGGAAACCGCTGGGCGTACGCATCGACGTTTGCGAAGACATGAGCCAAAGATACACTGAGCGTTCATCGAGCGCATTTCTCCCAATGTCAATGAGGCAACACGCGTAGTCTACGGGTAGCCAATAATGTGAACGAGCCTTGATGAGGCTCAAAGAAATTGCGTGACTTACGGTGAGGAGAAAGAGGAAGATGTTGGATCCAGCGAATCCGCCTAAGATCGTCGTGGCTTTGGAAGCGGCCAACTGAGTCTTGAACGCCTGCATAGCCGCGAACGTCAACACCGCTAGCAGCAACGCCACTGCCGCACTACTGGAATGGCTCATCTTGCCCTTGCCTCACTCAATGCAATACTACTGCCACCTGTAACAGCATCGCAAAGAATTGCATACAGAACGATACCAAGGTATTCTTTGCGATATCTAACATAAAAGGTATGCCAATCGAGGCTGCTGTAACACGCACGACACAGCATTTCAGTTCTCAAAATAAGACCGATGGGAGAATAAAATCTTTATCAGTGCAACAGTTAACAAACAACTGATCTGACTGACTCTCTGCAACAACAAACGTGAATGGTTCATAAATAACTAGGACAAGGCACTATAACAAGTATTACAAGTTACAAGATGGCATCCAACGACCGTATTTGCAAGCGGTCCAGGATTGGAGGCTTCGTCATCACAGAATCTGAAACAAACAACACATACCGTATGCATGCACCCAGACACCCAAACAAAACGAGCAGCACTTGATGCCAGGCAAAATAAAGCATCATTGGAATCAACTGTCTACTCGTACAGTCTTACCGAACTGCAAACGCCATCCAGGGCTGGTCAAACTGAATTCATCCAAGGTCAATGCAGGATCAGAATGCACGAACTGCAAATGAACCCATACATAAACCACCACCTTCCAATACACGTACAGTACACACCATTTCAGGAATAAGCATACAAACAAGAGCGACGACCCTCTCTCTAATAACGCAACGCTTGAATAGAATACCCCACACAGTAGCACCCTTCTAATCGTCAAAAGGAATACCGATTCGTCCAGCGGTCCAGGCAGCTCAGACAGCTGCCACTGATGCGGCCAGACGACGCAGTAAAACTCGCGCGCGTACGCCAACACTGCTTCACATCTGCGCTGCAGCTTAGAAGCCAAATCGCGAGTAGAAGAGGACAGCGCGAGAATATGAACCGCCTGTTCAACCGGGCCTATGAATTAGAAAAGCAAGCAGTGTACGTACGTACGTAGACATATTAGCACAAATTGTGCCTGCATGCATACGATACAATAAGGGGAAAGATTGACTATAGTCTGGCCAGTTGGAGTTGGCACTTGGATTCGTCCTGCGTAGTTTGCATGTACTTCTCTAATAGGAGTACACGAAAGCCCCCAATGGTAAAGCATGCACATTGCCCACTTTGCCCCATGGTTTACGCATCAAACAAAACGGCATGTCTTTAGGAGTACTTGTCATATCCGCCACTTTCTGCATTAGCAGGCTGATAGCTTTCATTAGTGCAATGTCTTCGTACTTGCTACCCGGTTTCAAGCTCTGCTTCTTCTTCTCCAGCCGCTTAGCCTTAGTGCGACTGCTGCGAACGCTAGAAATAACTGCAAAGTACAAAACTTGGTAAACGCAGCAAACTTTTGTAAATAAAAAAACCTACTGTATGTGTACAAAACAGACAATAAACTCGCTCACCTTACTGCGCTTCTGGCAGTTCTACTGCTGACGGCACTACTACTCGCTTCCGAGAACACTTCTGACGCTTCATCAAATGCTCCTCCCTCTATACAAAAACATGCACACATTCTGGACGGCAAAAAATGGCATCAACAAGCTACTGTACATCTTTCTGACCTACCTTACATTACTGGTTTGTGAAAATAACCGTACATACACCATGCACCTATCTTCATCATACGCATTGTACAGTACCTCTGCGTACATGTCATGCATATTGTATTGTATTGTACATACATACCTCCCGCTCCGCTTTCCTTCAACTTTCTGCTCTTCTCTTTTCTCACTTCCACCAATCTTTCTGTATGCATCTTCAATTGTCGTTCTAGCTCTCCCAGCTCCTCCAAGGTTGATGAGCAGAATCTGTGGAGAGAAGGCAGTACGAGATTTTCAACCATCTTTTGACCACTAGCATCTCCACTTTGATAAGCGTTAGAACAAGTCGCAGTCCTGTAAGCCTCTTCCCACTCCTCAGCAGAGCAAAGAGACGTTACGGCCGCTTCAACATCCTAGAAAAGCGCAGTGGTCAATGTGAACTGAACGTGACCATAACCGTGGTACGAACGAGCAAACACAGAGTCACATACGGTACATCTTTTCACTGTAACCCAGGGAAACTCTGGCCAATGCGTCGCAGGCCAGAGCTCAAAACATGAAGAAAACTGAGAGGCCAGCGCAAGAATCAACAGACAGCAGATGGACAAACTCTTAGTGTACGCCTTGTCAAGCTACCACTAGTATTTAGTAGTCCATTTGTACTTCTCTATGTATGTTGTGCACGCAAGCAGTTTGCAATGCTTTCCGCGGCTATTACTGAGATCAGCACACATACACAAAATAAAGCAGACACCACAGGTTTGACAAGAGAAGAGTAGATTGCGAGCTAGTAATTGCACAGGAAGTTGTGAGTAGAGAATAGTAGACCTTCACTTGTGGCGACGCTTGTGCTTGTGGGGAGAGGGTGACGGAACCTTCTGGTGCTTGGGGTAAGAGGATAAACCTATGGAAGACGTTGACTCACTCTTTTTCTTCACGCGCTTGGGGGGAGAGGCTGAGCGATGCTTCTTGTTCAGGTAGTAGTCCGTCTCCGTCTCAGTAGCGTCCATGTGTTGGGACTTTGAGTATCTCGACTTGATGCTGTATGGCCAGTCCCTCAGCCGCACTTCATAGCCTTCCCTGTACTGCCCTTGCTGCCGATATCGCTCATCGTCCTTCCAGCTGAGCAGCCAGCCCACCAGACATCCACACAGGCAGATCATCACAAAGAGTACAGTGAGTGCACTCATCACGATCAGAAGAATCACCCACCATTTGAGACGACGCTTTGCTGGTGCTGCAGTCGGTGTGGACCGTACAACAGAAGTTGTACTAGTAGAGGGGCTGCTGCCGGTGTTAGTCAAATTTCTGCTGCATTTGTAGGTGTACTCACATTTGCAATTCTCAGTTGCGTTTCTTATGCAAATGTCCATGAAACAGGGGTAGAGCTATGCACAAGATTGTGAAATGCCTCTCTTGTGGAGAACAAAATGGAAAAGTGACTGATACACACTTGTCTAGCCAATGAATGGTCTTCATCTTTTCATCTCTTACTGGCATACATAGCTTGCTTAGTAATGGCAATGGGCACCTGGACTACTTTCATATGTAGCCAAGTTACATAGCTGTACCCCTGTGTGAATGTGTCATTGTCTGCTGAGAGTTTACATGTAGCTGGGGAAGCTCCGCCATACTTGTCCTTCATCTCTTTGTTGCAGTCTGGATCTGATGCCGATGACCATGCACATGTTCCAGTGGTGTTAAAGGGAGTGCAATTGAAAAGTGATTCTATCAGCTGACAGGAAATACTTTTGGAGTTCAACAGACACGTTATATTCCTGAAAATATAAAGCACTTCACTCTCCAGGTTTCAAATGTAGTAGACGTCATAGAACTTGTGAACATTCTATCCAAATGAACTGGCACCTTTTTCTCTTGGTAACTTTGCGCAATTTCAAATCAACTGGCTGGCATGCTGTGAAGTTTGGTATGGTGCCAGCACACTATTTGTATGCTAGCATGGCAGATCCTTACCTGGGAGGGGATCCTGGTGGTAGCTCGGCATCGCTGGGAAGAAGAAAAAGAAGCCAAAAACAGAAGAAGCAGATGGTCCATAGGAGAACAGGGTGGGATAGGGCTTCCGGCTGGACTGTTTTGGTTGACATGGCTCCACTTTATGCTAGTCAATACTCAAGAAGGAAGGAAACAAACAACCAGTCAGTGGACAAAAAAGAAAAAGAATGCGCCATGAGCGGTTATATAATAGTCATTTCAGTAAGCTCTTGGGTTAACTGAAATAAAATGGCGTGAGCATAGAATATTGGCTGTGCTACCCAAACTGTGCTACGATCTCGATTCTCGCGCTGGCCTTTCCATTTTTTTCTGTATTTTAAAATCTCATGAGCCCGCTCCACTTATAGTATTCCATTTATTACTAACACACGCTTTCTTGGCCTCACAAACAGATCTCCGACCGAAATAAGTCCAGATTACCCCATTGCATTTCACCACAGACTTTCGTACCTTTCTGAAGTGCAGATGCACGGCAGCGCACTCCTTCTGCCTTCGTCTATCCCCGCTTCCGTCCGCTGCTAACACTTTCAGCAACTTGTCGCCCACCTCCTTCTGATTGGCTACGACGCCGTCCCCGCCAATGAGCGACAGGGCGGCGCGCCAATCGCCGGCGTCGACGCTGGCGCGCAGGGCGGAGGACGCGTCGCCCGCCCAACGCCACACCGTCGACGCCTCCTTGAAACGGCGGCGCGTGCATAAATTGGAGGCGAATTCTCGACACACTTGCTGCAAGCAATGCGATCGAATGTGATGTTCATTTGTGACACGTATATTTATATTTAGAGCAAATTACTATTCGACCGAACGACGTACTGCATTTGTTGGTGTGCGACAAAATACTCGGAGGATAACCAAAAATACCTTGTAGGCATCGCCATCCGTTGGAAAGATGTTCAATGCCGCCTTGTACAAACGACGCTCTTTGATCAATTGTAAGCACTCTTCCATTTTATCTGCAAAAGACCAATACGAATTGTACCTTGTCTAGCGGTGCACAATAATTGAGATAAATCGGACAAGATTCTTCGCGTGGAAATGCATGTACATATCTATGTAATTCTGTACACCTACATGTATTCAACGCAAAAGCTTTCCACAATTCAGAAATCTCCGCATTCTCTCACTGGACGGTATAGGTCTAAGTCCCGCTTTGTTTGCTTAGATACAAATCTTACAATACAATGCATACATACTTTATACCAGGTAAAGCAGCGATATGTCTCAGGGCCGTCTCGTATCTTTCCAAGTGCATATCGATCTTGAACTTCATGAACTCCGACGGTTGATACGAACGGAGTTGGTTGAGCATCGGCAAGTATTCCTTCGGATCCTAAAGAATGAAGCAAAGTTACGAAGAGCGGGGGGGGGGGGGGGTAATTTCAGGCCGTCCCCATATCTCGAAGAAACAAGAGCAAAGTGCCTTCTAGGAAATTGGGCAAATATCTTTTGATATCAACCTAAAATAGTGTCCTGTCTACCAACTGGAGATTAGATAGAGTGGGCCCTCGATTCAACTTCACAGTACTAGTATCCGCCTACTTTTTCTGAGCACTCCGCCCCAAAAACCGTTCGTCTAGAGTACCGTAGCACTTTGCGCAGCGGCGACAAAGAAGCCATGCTAACCTTCTGAGACAATTCTGCTACCATCAGGACCAAATCGAAGTCGTAGGTGGCCAGAGCCATGCGAAAGAGACTGTTCGCATCCACCAAGTACAGCAAATGACGCAAAGCAGACGCTAACGCGTCATCGTCTCCTCCTGAAGTACAGTTGTACTTTGTTGTACGCAGGTATACCCCAGCCGGTATCAAACACCTCTTGACAATCACGGATCGATGACCATTATCTTACCATCCAGTAACGCTTTCGTCGATAACAGCGCCTGGTCCACTTGCGGCTTCGACAGTTTCACAAAGGTGGACAGATACGAGAGGAAGAAACGGCGTTTCAGGCCATCTTGACTACGCCTATCCAGGGCTTCTCGAAGCAGCAGACATACCCTGTCCACCTTTGAACCATTATCCCCCGAAACCTCAGAGCGTCCCGCTGTCACTGTGGTGTGGTTGTGGTTCAGAGAGTGATAGATATCCGAGTACATGGATGAGGTAACATCTTCATTTCTGCAAGGACAACTACGGGTACTGGGGTAATACCGGCCAGGAGATAAACCCGGCCACCTAGTACTGAAGGCAGGTGGCCGGGTTCACCCCATTATAAAAGCGGCCGGGTTTATCCCATGGTACCCTACTCATTTCGTATTCTGATAGGTTGGTATTCACAATTTCTGGTTTAGGCACAGGCCTGTACGAATAGTGTACGTACAGTACGTCAAACTCTAACGTAAGAGCCTTACGCAAGTTCCATGATAAAGAGATTCAAGAGCTCAGGTTCCACTTGCAACTGTTCCAATATCACATCCAGCTTTTCGCAAAAAAACTGAAAAACAGCCGCAATTTCACTCAACACCAGGTGTTGAATTTGGCTTTATCGAAAAAGAAAACACGCGGTCAAAAAGCCCACATCAGTTCACCTGTGGACTGTGATCGTAGAGAAGATTCAAATTTATGCGATGCCTCTTCATCAGTAGCAATGCATCCAAAAACTTATTCCTACACAATAAACACCATACAGCAGGGTGATTGATTACCCAACAAATTTCGCATCCATCTTCCGTCTTTGCAAATCCAAAAGGAAGTTTCGCCAGATGTGCCAGGAAATCGAACCCTGCACCTGGACCATCATTGACCCAGCCGAAACCTTTCTAAATCCCTACACCCTAATCCTGCTGGCAGCTGCCATACATCTTTTCCGGATGGGTCAACAATGGACTCACACACGACTCACTGTTGCATCATGTCCGCCAATTTGTGCAAGCAAAGTGGACGCGGGTAAATGGCTTCCAGGTTTCCTCGGGGCATTTGTAGCACCACCCTCGTGTCGCCTCGTACAGCACAAACTAGCGAAGCACCGCGCTCTATCTTGCGACTGCTCGCACTATAGCTAGCAGAGATAGCAGAACCTACAAATAACCACAGTGCACTCTCATATAGGAACTCACAGGGGTAAATACGGCCAGAATTTTTCTTTGTTCCGTGTGCCAGTTTACTCTTGGCCGCATACCATACAGTGAGTCCTAAACTACGGCGATTTACTAGGACACCCTGTACGGTATATATTCCAAGAGAAAGTACACATTTCAGCTGGGCACCCGGTAGCATTGAGGGAAAACCTACTGCTGTATGGGCACCCTACTAAAAAACCAGTCTGAGAGAGGGGCACAGTGGAGGGAGGAGACGGGGGAACAAAATAGCCGCAAGTAAGTAGGTGTCCGCTGGTTGACCACTGTAGACAGAGGAAACAGGAACAAAGTCAGTACAGGGGGAACAATAATAGACTGAGTTCAGCTGAGCTGTCATCTCATCTTTCTTTGTGTCATCTCACCTCGTTTGCCTTCTGGCTTGGAGCGAAGTTTTACCTGCGCTTTATCATGGCTGAAAATCTGTGTCCTCTGGACTGGAGATTACTGAAGCCAATCTTCCCACTCAATTTCAGACTGAGAAAGATGAAGCTAAGTTGACATATCACTGCTTGGTTCTTAGTATAGCAGTCGTCTCTAATGACGAGCTGAAACTGTGGTTGGAACATTTCAGCGAATGGTCAGGTTTAGGATGGATCAAATGTGACAGTGTTGGAAGCAAAAGAAGTGCAAAGTTAGCTGCTTGTTCGATGTGTTTGAAAGATGGACAAAGGAAAACAAAATGTGACACTGATGAGAGAAATGTACAGGACGAAAGACAGAAAGAAATATAAAGAGTTTGCATAGTTTAATGTACATAAGAAGGCGAACGATAAAAATTAGCTGATTCTATGTCTCGCTCTAATTGCTCTCATCTGGCTGTGCGCTGACCTTCTGGTCGTGCGTAGTAATCTACCCTAAACTTGCCAACAGCCCTGAACTGGCTCTGAACTGAACTTTTAGTAGGGTGCCCATACAGCAGTAGGTTTTCCCTCAATGCCACCCGGTAATGGATATTAGTCTACCTACCCATTTCGTTCCTGGCATTTATTGAACTCAGTGAATCCAACGGAAGACAGTGCAGGCGTTGATCCAACGTGGTGTAGAGGAGAAACTGGTCGTGATGACTGCAGTAAGAGTTGACGTTGCCTGTCAGTTCCGTCGCGTTAAGAAACAGCCGGCCGCCGCTACCGATCAGGCTCAGTAGAAACGTCTACACATACGCACAGACAGCAACCTTTACTGTTTGTTGAAAGCTGTATCGTGTGTACATACATGTACATACTGAATCAGATGCGTGCTATGTTAGCTAGCATAGGTATCGCATGCACATGGTACGGGTGGGGTAATTCGGGCCAACCCTGTTTCTTCGTTTCGAAAAGGTAGGCGACAGGCGAATCAGGGAACTGTGCAGTCTTCAGACAGATGAAAGTGCGAGGATCATTTTGATAACACAGCCCACCACTATACTATACATTCCAACCTTCCAAACAAGAGACAGGATTGGGTGGCCTGAATTACGTACTTCAGTACTACAGCACTACGTATCCGTCCGAACCTCATTTTCATATCTCAGCAGCGACGCTTCCTGGGCGGGGGGCGTACGGAGCCAAGGCTGGGCAGATTGGAACCAAGCTTCCGAAGCGAACTCCTCCATACCTACACAGACATCCCATTCGATCAGAGAATGTGTGGTAATGTACAACGTGTATGCAGAGGCCGTGTTGAGAAACTATATGACGAAGGAGAAATAAATAACGCGTTGGTGGAGGTGAACCAGTGCATACATACCGCACAGTAGAAAGCAAAGCAAAGTATGTACCTCTGATATCCATCTTTTCCCAAGATCCATCCACAAATCCGATTGCTACTGTTCTCTCACCATCAAACAGTAAGAATGCGATGCTTTTGGAGTAGCTAGCGTGAGCTAACCTTCAAACAAATTCAATAAATAGGAAAACCACCATTTTCAGTCTAATATTTTACGATACACGCGCTGCCAAAGCAAGAACTGATGTTGATAACCTATCCATCCTCCTTTTTCGTCTTCTTGGTTATCAGTTCTTGGTGAAGGCATGCTTACTACTACTGCTTCTTTTCTTACAATGTCGATGACGATTCGCTTGTCCCAAGTTGGATGCGTAGGATTTCATGCCCACCGTCCGGCTTAGCGGCGACCAACAGTAACGACTCGCCTTTATTCAGCAGTAACGGATGGTAAAGCAAAGAACCAGGAGAGATAGAATTCTCAAATGAACAAAGACTCAAACCGGCATTCTTGGCATCGACCTCACCACCTAAAACAGCAACAACTTTATAATCTTGAAAATATGTTATCCGATAGTGCAGGATACATCGTAACACTCACTTATCTTCATGTACCAGCAAGGCGAAACAACTGTGCACCTTTCTGAGAGAAGAGAAAAGTACAATAGGGTATAATTGTACCATACTCTGTGCCTTCCCTACAAGGACAGATAGAATATAAGGTGACCCGCATTACCCTGCACTATCATACGACTCAGCTTTATGTGAAAAGTTGCATATTATAGGTTGTATTTACTACACCAGTGGCCCTTTGCAGCTTCGCAGCAGTAAATGGGACAATCTCTATGCATCTGGCAACCCGTTTGCAAATCAGGCAACCCTTTTGCAGATCTGGCAACCCTGTTGTAGATCATGATCTGTCAACTTATTATGGATCTGGCAACCGTTTTGGGTAGTTGCCTAAAAGTTGCATATCTGGCAACCCTATCGCAGAGTTGGCAACCCTAGGATGGCAGATCTGGCAACCCCTTTTCCGCATAGATCTGACAATCTTGCACAGCATCAGTCGAAAATGGTGGATGTAGCAACCCTTTTGCAGGTCTGGCAGCCATTTTTGCGCATTTAGCAATCTGGCAACCCTTTGTAGATCTGGCAACCCTTTAGCGCATCTCGCGTTTTGTTCCCGTGTGCATTTTCGGGCGTGACCATTTGCTAACGCTGGCTTGAAAACCTGCGTCGTTTGGTTTCTGCGAAAATGGTGGATGTAGCAACCCTTTTGCAGGTCTGGCAGCCCTTTTGCGCATTTAGCAATCTGGCAACCCTTTGTAGATCTGGCAACCCTTTAGCGCATCTCGCTTTTTGTTCCCGTGTGCATTTTCGGGCGTGACCATTTGCTAACGCTGGCTTGAAAACCTGCGTCGTTTGGTTTCTGCGGCATTTAGTACTAAAATATCGATTATTGATCGGTTATTGGTGATCAGCTGATCAGATCAAACATCGAAGGCCTCCCTGGAGTCCTCGAGGGCATAAGCTCTTTGAAGAGCCTTAGATGGACGCTGTAGCTGCAAAATTGAGTGAGTGTGAGCGAATCTGCGCGCTTTTAGTACTAAAATATCGATTATCGATCGATTATTGGTGATCGGTTGATCAAATCAAAAATCGAAGGGCTTCCTGGCGCCCTTGGGCTTATAAGCTTTCGAATGAGCCATTAGTGAACGCTGTAGCTGCAAAACTGAGCGCAGCGTTTTTTCGCATCACAGACACACACACACACACACACAGACAGACATCAGCCCTATTTGTTAGTAGATGATGTATGCATACACACCCTCAGAGATGTCCAACAAGGTTGCTGATCTCTGGTGTAAGGCTATGAGTTGGCGACCGCAGGGTGTAAAGGACACCGCGTTCACTGGGGAAGGGCAATGAGCAGAAAAGGCGCACATTGGAGGAGGCACCACGGCTTGAGCAAACCGAGTCAACTTCAGCGCATCTGAAGAGTAAACAACAACCTACACAGTAAGTAGGAACCGAGAAAAGTAGGCAGTGTACGCATGTACTTACAGTGGAGTAATACACAGTGACGAGCACGGTACAGTAAGCATGCACATCGGTACACACATACATAGTACAGAGTGTCTCAAAATAAACCGTCCACCTTTCCGTGCTTGTAACTCTGGAACCACACCTTAGATTTTCATGCAGTTTCTTTTATTTTGCAACCAAGGCTTCAACGCAGGTGTTTACAAAATTTCAAGTATTTCATCCGCATACTTCGGAAATTGCCACGGTTTGCATCTCGAAGCTCAAAATCGACGTTTTTCTTCAGTATGGAGAAAAATCTCGGCCTTATTCTTTCAAGATACCCAGTTCAATGCGTTTGCTACCCTGACACTGGGGCTAATGCATGAGATACGCATTTTCTAACATTTTGGAACATCTTCATTACGAGGCTAATTTTGTTTGGACCATGCATAGAAGACCCCCAAATCGGCACTATCAGTTCGAAAAACCCTCATTTTTGACCGCCCGGGAAAGAACGTGTTTGAGCAGCTTCCACTTGGCCTATCAAGCCTCAAATTTTGTACACATCTGAGTTGAAGCCTTTGCCACAAAGTACAAAAAACCGCATGAAAATTTAAGGTGTGGTTCCAGAGTTACATGCACTGGAAGGTGGACGGTTTATTATGAGACACTCTGTACATGCATACTGCACATACATACCTCCATCAATAACGGCCGCAGATCCCTGCTCGTCCAGTACAGCAGTATCCACAGTCCACACAAACTCCAAAGCGTGAAAGATGGGAGCAGAAGCAGAAGAGAAAGACGACAAACAGTGCAGTAACAGAGGCGTCTCCTGCGACCACAAAACCGCTTTCAGTCTCCCGCAAATATCTTCTACCTCCCGCCACGTATACGATTGTTTCAGGTACCAGTAGTAGTTGTTGCATGTCCACAACTGCACTGCAAGTAAAAGATAGTTAGGTTGCCTATTATTGACCAGTTGCGCTGAAACTTTCTGGGTGCTCGTGAGCTGACCCCCTCTGATGTAGGGCCTACTGTGGGGTAAACCCGGTCGGGTTTACTTGGCGAGCTAAAGCCGGGAAATCATCAATAGCAACCGGATTTACCCCCCGCACAACTAACTACTATATATTACAAAAAAGCTTACGTGTGCTGGCGCCACATTTCTTCGCTTCAGCACTATCATCATTATGAAACGATTCCAACCAAATGCACAACACGGTAGAGTCCAAATTCCAAGAGAGCTGATGTACCTGAACATGCAATAACAACCACACCTTTACCCCGAACGTGTGAAAACTAAGGGTCGGTTCACACCACCATTCAGCACTCACCTTCGTTTGTTGCGTCGCGTCTAGCCTCAATGTGAATTCGCCATGTCGTAAGCCGTTTCGTTCGAAAAATACTACGGAAAGTGAGGAAGGTGTCGCGGCGGCAGAACGCGTCACTGATGCAATCAGTGCACCGTTCGGCCTGTAATAAAACACTGTACGTACTTCGCGTCATATGTGCGTTCTTCAGAAATACCCAACTACAGCTACTGTTTATGCAGAAATGTGCATCTATGTGAATCTACCATCAGCTTCTTACTTCCACGAAATAGCCGACTCTAATCCGGGTGTTCCTTCACACGTGCTCAAATGAATGCATTCGCGACTCCAAATACGAATGACCCGTACATCTAAAGGGGAGAGGACACCTTGAATAGGGATACACGTTCATGCACATAGTGCATCATCAGGTAAATCGGTGTACTGTACATACTTGTACGAACAAAAACAAATATTCAGCTGTCATTCATCAGTACGCACCGGCTGTAGGCAGTATTGCACTGACGGCGAAGTATTGTCCGTCCCCCCGCCAGGTGACTTGCACACGTCGGTCGTCAAACTTCGACACCTCCGTGGCCCCCTACAACAAACACCAGATACAGCTAAAGTTGTCCGCATACTTTACACATACGATACAGACATAACGAACTGACATAACAAGCCGCGTGGCGGCAGCGAGCTGCTTTAGCTTTATGCTTGTGTGTCTGTATGAGTTAGTATGCTTCACAATTATACAGAGGCGTACGTCCGACGTATCTAGGAGTACATGGGTGTGAACGCGGCATAATAGTTTCCTTGCAAATAAGAACATAATGAATAAAGTCGATTCAAAATTCACTGATTTACGAATGGTGGTGGGGAAAATCTTTCGGCGTAAGCAAAACCCTAACCCTACACAAAATTGCGCATGCACGCCAGTCCTTATACACACCACCACATTACACTACACTACATACCTTGGGTGCAGCGAGGGCGGCCTGTTTGCCTTCGCTGCCATGAAACTGCGTCTCCTTGCGTCCCCAGCCCAGATTGACGGGCTGCTCCGCGCCGAATCCCTCCGGATGCACAGCAGCCTCCTCCAGCACGTCGAATTCCCGATTCAGCAAGTACTGAGTTCTACTGCTGCAGCTTTCTCCGCTCACGACCAGAAACAGCTCCAAGTCCGGACTCCAAGCGCCCGCCACCACGCCCGAATCAATCACGCCCATGACTTCTGCCGTCGGCTCCTTATCACACGAATCAAAAATTCATAACTTTCTAACTTACAAAATCGTGCATACTACGTAAGTAGCTTTTCTGGCAACAATGAGGAACTGGGCTGAGTACGTATGCTACAGGCGGCAAAATTAGGCGCGTATCTTGGAAATTTTCACGTTACCTTCTCGTCTGTGGCATGGCTAGGATCTATAGTGTAAATTCCGCCGCGGGACATAGCAAAACAGAGGAGCATTTGGTCTGACAGAAAATCCATGGTGGCGAGAGAATCGGTAGGATCATCGTTAGGCAGAGACAACTTACCAGCCTGAAAGAAGCATTGTACTAGTAGGTAGCAACGCTACATACAAAGCGGTTTTTGAATTTCGTCAAGAGTATTGACCGATGGTGAAACTCAATCGACTTTTTCTTTCAATTAGCTACTATATTCGTGCCGTGCAGCCTGACCTTCCTGGTCGGTCAGTATAAGACAGGTACGTTCATCATACCACCATGCACATCGACATGTCAAATACTATATATTGTACCTCTTTTCCTTGACTGTCAAAGAGTCGAATAGAATTTTCAGTCCCAACGAAAACCACATTCGACAGTGGGTCGACCGCCATCAATATTCTTCCGGTTGATCCCAAAGTAGATGACGCTGAAGTCTGCGCTTCCCCACACGTCACCAAGTGTGCGGTCCTCAATGTCAGGTTTCTCATCTTGTGTTGTGAAGCTAACAAGCCTTCATTCTAGAAAAAGGGGCATTTCTTTCTATTCGAATAGGGTGTATTTTTTATGGTTGAGAGACCAATTCATATTAAGGTAGGTGTAAATTTTAAAGGTTTTAGGGTTTTTGTTTTATGGTTTGCTTTCTTTTTCTTTTTGAAAAAGCGAAACTCCAGCGGATAAGCTTTTTTTAATTTGTTTGCTTTAAGAGAAAGATTTTGTTTGAGTAAATTGTATTAGGTATATAGAGGTAAAAATTTATACATACTGAAGTATGTAGAGTTTCCGGTACTCCACAGGGTGTAGCGGGGGCCAGCACGCCTGCAGGGACTTCCGGAACCCAGATGGCCAGTCTGACCTTTCCAAGTTAGATTCGCTACCTTGACCCTCTCTCCCTTTCTGAAGGCCTCCCCCACGAGGACAGTCTACTCGCCTGGCAGCTGAAGCACCTCCAGTCCAGAAGAGACGGAACAAGTACCAGACTAGGCTAACATTGGAAGGCTCTGCAAGCGTCCGCAACCGATGACAGGACTTCCCGACCAGGACATGAGTTCCCCCGATGGCCTGGGCCGCCTCGCGATAACGACGCTCAACCCCTGGATCCGACCCTCCTAGCTGCTCCGGCGCACAGGAAGGAGAAAGACCCCCCCCCCCCCCACCGCCCCCCCACCCCCACAGTACACTGCGTTCAAGTGCAAGTGTTGGAAGTGGGAGGAGGCATATGTGTTTGTGTGTTAGGCGAGTGGTCTCGGCCCATCTTTGAGTTGGATACGGACTACCGCGCCCTGTCAAAGACGGAACGTCAGCAGAGGGACTTTGATAATATGCCAGACACGAACAAGAAGCGCCGGTAAGCCTTTTTGGCATTCTCTGCCTACTGGTGTACTGTACGTATGTACTACTAAAGTGAGAAAGCGCGTAACTCGCTTACTGCAGGCACATGCAGAATGTATAGCGGACTGCACTGGGGTACGGTCGTTTGGTTGCCGGAAATTTGGTTGCGGACATTTCGTTGCGACAGTGATCATTTCGTAACGAGAACTTTCGTTGCGGGTATTTTCGTTGCGGATTTTTCGTTGCGGACATTTCGTTGCGGTCGTCGCCTGGTCATTTCGTAACGAGAACTTTCGTTGCAGGTCATTTCGTTGCGGATCAGTTCGTTGCCGGCCTTGATTTGGTCAGTTGGTAGTGAGTACTTTCGTTGCCATGCACTTCGTTGCAGGCTTAGGCTTAGGTCAATCTCGCAACGAAATGACCAGCAACGAAAGTTCTCACTACCAACTGACCAAATCAATCAAGGCCGGCAACGAACTGACCCGCAACGAAATGACCGGCAACGAAAGTTCTCGTTACGAAATGACCAGACGACGACCGCAACGAAATGTCCGCAACGAAAAAACCGCAACGAAAGTACCCGCAACGAAAGTTCTCGTTACGAAGTGACCGCGGCAACGAAATGTCCGCAACGAAACGTCCGCAACCAAAAAACCCGCAACGAAGTGACCGTAAACCGACTGCACTACTGACAGTTGTAACTGTGTATGTAAATGCCTGTTGTGTGTTGTAGTTTGGAAGAGAAGCAGCGGCAGCTGCAGGAGCAGGAGGGTGGGAAGCAGCAGCAGCAGCAGAGTGCGGAGTCGAAGGCGGAAGAGGAGGAGGAGAAGTCCCTGCGTCCCGGAGACAAGGGATGGATAGGCAGAGCGCGCGTGCCCCAGCCCTCCACCAAGGACTACGTCGTACGACCCAAGTGGAAGGTGGAAGGCAACTACCGAAGGGTACGTTCACTCTGCCTGCCTTGCTCATATCATACACTGGTGCGCTTCACACGTGAACTCTGACTGTGCTTCAACATGTAAATCTCCGAGTTCGCTTCGAACTCGCTTCTCTTTTCGAAATGTGCGTGTGAACAACCGAGTTTGTAATTCGAAGACGTGTGAGTAATTGACGTTCGTTTCTGTTCAAAACGAAGTCTTTCCAAACTCGGAGCGAACTCGCTCGAAGCAAACTCGGAGCACGTCTGAAGCGTACCACTGGCAGTTTCCGTTCAAGCTGTATGTTGCATGCGCAGTAGGCATACATACTGTACCTATGCTACAGTACATGAATGGTGATGTTTCCCTCTGTCGATCGTTCCGGCGGAATCAACATAGTGACTATTCTAATTCTGAAACTTGTTGACAAATATGAGACAAAATGCGGCATGCCGCACAAAGGCGTCATTGTTGTCAACAAGTGTACAGTAGAAGTATGCAGTAAGTACATTGTAGATAGTAAGCTATGTGTGCCATTGCTGTTCGTATTTTACAGAGTGGTGGAAAGAAGTCGACTGCGTACGACAAGAAGCTGCGTGAGCTTCGTGAGAAAACAAAAGGCGCCAAACAACAACACGCCGTCGGACTCAGCATCGAAGGCAGAAAGCTGGCCATCTAAGCTAGATTTCTGCGCAGGCAGATGCTGCAGCTGTCACATGCACGTTTTTATTGGTTCATTTGTAGTTGCTCCTTGCTTTTCGTTTTGTTGAGACATGTGCAGCAGTACTAACATTTATACGAATAATCGTCTATCGTGCTATTGAGTGCAAAACTGATGAGAAGCTGTTGGCTTGCTTGTGTTTTGTTGTCTACAAATAAAACTTGCTCTCTTTTGTTGTCGATTTGTATGTGCCGTAGCCGGTTTATCTTCGGCGTTGCGTACTGACTGACTAGACCGTACACCTTACTATTTGCTGTCTGTTTGAACAACGAGGCCCAGTTTTCAAATCAAAAGGTATAGATAGAATGCATTGGTGTGATCTTAGGAGAGCGCGTTGTTTGTACTGGCACGCAAGGCAAGCAACTTATTTTGGGACTGTTGACGTTCGTAATTGTCAAAAAAACGAATCAGCACCTTGATGGTACTTAAAATTTTAAAGGCAGTAATAATTTTTGGATGATTTGCTTGCAGGTGGGCTTTAGTTGATCCCGTCGTCTTTGTTGGACTTCATATCTGTCTGCTCAAGCTTGTTGGTACGCCTTTCGCCATACGTATCTGTCATAACATAAATAAGTACTAGTACATCTTCAATATTCGAGCTTACAGCAGCGGTAGTGAATTTGGCGGCTACGAGCTACTTAGGCAGCAAGAGGAGGCTGGAGAAGAAAAGGAGGAGGAAGAAGAAGGTGCTGACGTGATGAAGAACTTTGATAAGGTGCAGAGCGAAGTCGGGGACGTCGGCTGGTATCAGCTGCTCGTATTCTTGGCCACGCAACTCGGCTACTTGAGCGTGGCTGGCAGCATGCTCTGCACAGTCTACGACAGTCTTCTGCCGGACTCCACCTTTAATTGCTCCTGGACAAACTCGTCTTTATCGGCTGCGGAGAAGGAGGAAGAGTTAATGGTGTCAGCTTCGGCCTCCGTCGGTTTTCGCTCGCTCTTTGTGGAGATGGGTAGGGGTGCGTTACTATGCGATGGGGAGAAGGGTGGATATTTGCCAACCCTGGCCAGCTTCGCCGTCATGCTAGGAGGGGTGTTGGGCGCGGCCTTCTTCGGATACCTGGCCGACCGGGTGGGCCGCAAATGGCCCTGCGTCCTCTCTATGGCCGGAGTGGCCGTGTTGAATCTGGCCGTGGCAGGCGCAGCTCTGGTCTACTGGCCTTTGACGCTGTGTCTCTATGCTTTCCTCGGCTTCTTCGGGGGCGGGTGGATGGTGGTGAATTTGGTGGTTCTTTTGGAGGCTGTCGGCGGCGCAGAATGGCGTCTGGGTGCCACGGCCTTTAACGGCTGGCCCGCCGGACTCATTATGATGGGAGTGCTGGGTTATGTGACGGCGTACTGGCGCTGGTATCACGTGAGCTTGGCCCTGATCGCCGTTCCCTGCGTCTTTTGCCAGGCTCTGCTCTTCGAGAGTCCCAGATGGCTGCTGCAGCACGGCAGAATCGCAGAGGCTGGCTCCATTCTACGTAAGATTGGCCAGATGAATGGAAAAAGCGTACAGGTGAGCTACAAGTACGAATCTGCACTAACTAACACCACACAAAAAATAACTCAGGATCTAGCCAACGTAGCGCAAAGCGGTTAAAAATCTCTCGATAAGTTTCAGCGGGATTGAAAATAAAAAACCGCATGCGTCTACGTGCCCTCTGTGTCGAGAATTTTTGCGGCATTGTTCATTTATGTGGAATAATCGAAAATAGTGTACCTTTTTAGTATACTGTATTTTCAGTGCTTAAGGAAATCGGCGATTTCTCGACACAGAGGGCACGTAGACGCATGCGGCTTTTTTATTTTCAATCCCGCTGAAACATCGAGAGATTTTTAACCGCTTTGCGCTACGTTGGCTAGATCCTGAGTTATTTTTTGTGTGGTGTTAGTTAGTGCAGATTCGTACTGTAAGTTGTTTCTCCTACTTAGGAGCACTACATAATGAGGGCTCCAAAAGTAACCAGCCGGATGTCGAAACCAATAACCCTGCAATAGGGCAAACAGCATGCATGCGTTTGCAAACAACAGATAGTTACTTTTGGAACACCCTGTACTTGTTAAAACATATGCACCGGCTCCTCCCTCTAATACATACATACTACGTACGGTATGTGCATATGCAATATGCTTTTTATGTGGAAGCAGGCTGACAAACTAGGACTGGAGGAGGTGGTAGCTGATCAAGAAAGTAGCCGCCGTCTGGCTCGTAACTATTCCTACGTGGATCTGGTGCGCCATCGTAGCGTCTTGCTGCCTCTGTTGGCGCTGGCCTACTCTTGGCTCGCCAGCAGTATCATCAGTTTCGGGATCTATTTCAACATGGGCGCTCTCTGGGGCAATGTCTTCGTGAAGATGGCGCTGCTTGGTCTCTTCAAGGGCTCCACCGGCGTCCTGCCCTTCTTCCTCGGTCGCTGCGGCGTGGGTCGCAAGCCTGTGTTGGTGGCTGCCGTCTCCTGGGCTTGCGCTTCCTGCTGGGCTGTCGTCATTTTCTACGCTCTCGTGTCGGATGGCGCCGCTTCGCCCTGGCTCACTGCCTTCTCCATTCTGGGAGCCAGTGCCGTGGATCCTATTTGGAAGGTCAACCATCTCTACTCCACGGAACTCTTCCCAACCGTCGTGCGCAATATGGCGCGCGCCGTGTGCAATGTGGGCTCGCGAGTCGGCTCCGTGATCGGCCCTCAAGTCGCATTCCTCCGCACCGTACATTTCGCCCTGCCCTATGTGCTCTTCGGCCTTCTCTCCATCTTTCACGTCATCGTGTCTATCTTTTTCTTGCCGGAAACTAAAGGAAGACCGCTGCCTGATAGACTACCATCGCATCAGCATTATCATGCGGTCGATGGCAAGAAGGCAAAGCAAGGGGAGGAAGAAGCTAATGACATCCCTCTGAGAATTTCGCACGAGCAACAGTCTTCCCCTCCCCCTCCTGCAATAAAAGACCCAAATACCTCTGTCAAAACCTGAGGCATCGAAATGACAGTTTTCTCTCTGTGCTTTAGGCTATTGTATACATGTACCCCACAGGCCCAGCAAATAACAGAGCATAAGTAATATCGCATGGACCACCATAATGTGGTCCACGAAGTTTCATACAAAGCAAAGGGGACGTGACTGTGCAAGGATTCCTATATTCGGGGCAGTCACGTTCTAGTTCTTTCTCGTTTGTTGGCAAACGTGGACCACTTTACGGTGGTCTATGCGATATTACATTATGCTCTTTTATTTGCGGGGACTCGTGGACATAATCACAGGGTACTACTGTAGCTATTGCCACTTATTATTATCGATTCGCAGTCCAAAGCATTTTGCGGTTATGCGTATCTGTGGCCAGTGGTGATGGTGCCAAATGCAATATGTTATTTTTCTAATCCCGACGTGAGGATATTTTCTGCATTTTTGTGGCATTTGAATTTTTATGGCTGTTTGAATGGATTAGGCAGATAGTCTTTTGGGGTTGTGGACATGACAAATTGCGGCTGTGTAACTTTCCTGAACGCAATTTTTGTTATGCTGAGAGGATTTCCGCACAGCATCAAACGGTACACTTTCGCCGACGTTTACGAAACGCAGGAAAAGTACTGCGCATGCGAAAAAAAATCGAAATCTTAGCAACATGAACCACGACACGTACAATTACAGTACTAAAAGTAAGTTTGCACTTTGCACAGATAAAAATATGCACTAGGCTACGTATGTACATAAATTCCAAAGCATACGCTCAATCTCCTGATGCTCAGTCAAGCAGAGCTACAGAAGAAATAGCAACACTACTATGATAACACTATGGATATGAGCTATGATAAAAAAGAAAAACAATTCCTTCGTCATTCCACCAATACCTACGTAAACACCGAACTGACCTGTGGCAAGAGCAGATCGCGATTTCTGTGAGCCAACAACAACTTACACAAAATGCACAGCACAATAACAAACAGTATTGCCCAATGTTGTAGACGACACATATTGACAAAGAATGTACTTCAATCACACAATTTGCAATAATTCATGTATGTATAAAATAACACCTGGATATCTCTATCAGACAAAGTACGATACACACATCAGTCAACGGTCATCGACAATATGACGAGCTGCCAACACATCAGACTAGACTACTTTAGAGTATTAGGACTTCGATGTGCCAGGTTTCGATTGAGATCCATCAGCAACATCTTTACCTAAAATTTAGTACAACGATGTGGTAGGCTCACAAACCAGCACACGCTGCATGACGCGGCATAGTACGCCGAGCGTAGTACGGATGTGCGGAAAGGAAAAGACAGCCAACGCAACGCACAGCGGAATATAAAATTTGCATAAGCTGCGCCCGGTGAAGGCCCACGCCCAGCCTATGCTTTGCGCCGAGCGTACGCTGCATAAATTTTACGTCCATGTGAGAGCACACCATGACAGCCGTGCCGTCGGTCCATTCACAGAATGCGGAGATTTCCAACGTCGTGAAAGACCGCGCATTCTGTGCTAGCCACTAGATGTTCTTCACGCCTATGGAAATCTCCGCAATCCACCAAACAGAAGGTGCGGTGCAAGAAATATTTGATATCGCACGGCGTATTTCCGGTAAATCGAGGGTCTTATTACGGGGCTATGCATGGGACATTTTGTATCTTTCTGTGTGCAGGTAGAGCCCCGGTAACCGCTCCCAGGTCCATCTAGCTAGATTTTCCACGTACTTCCATTTCGTGGACTACTGGAATTATTCGTGAAGTATTTGGTTTTTGTCGACTTTCCTGTGCGTTTTGAAAATAAATTTTGTGCTGTATGTATTCTGCTTCTGCATTTGACGCGCATTTCGTTGTTGCCTTTTGACTATTTCTAGCTCCACTTTCCACTTTTATTTTCAAAACGCACAGGAAAATCGACAAAAACCAAATACTTCACGAATAATTCCAATAGTCCACGAAATGGAAGTACGTGGAAAATCTAGCTAGATGGACCTGGGAGCGGTTAACGTGAGGTACCCTACGCAGATGCATATTTTTAGGTAAACGTACGTTAATCGAGGTCAAAACGGAGTTATTCTTGTACAAAGACATGCCTAAAGAAACTATCCCACACCAATTTTACAGCATAGGATATGCGACCTTATATGCTGCATGTGCATACGATACCATACCGTTTGGTGATGGTTGTGATGATGAGGAATGGCTGGCCATGCTGGAAGTTGAGAGCGAAGACGTCTCCATGGCTTCCGCCAACCCGGCAACACCCACGGCCGAGTTCGCGTCCTGTGTCACGTCAGGAATCGCATTTCTCCTTCCAGTTCGACCGGATGCAATAAATTTCTGCAGATCCTCCACGGCATTCGTCGAGGATTCACCCATATCGTAAAACACTGAGATTATCACGCTGCTTTCTAAAGCTGAAGGATGATGCTCAGTTGATTTCAGTGATCACGCAGTTTGGTCGCATACAACGAGAGATGAGAGCGCCATATGGACGAGACGAGAAATGAGTGCATTGATCAGACCCGCACGTTCATCAAGCAAGCAATTTACTCACGGTGGGCACCAGAGCGAGATGTAGCAACTCCACAGCACAACTGCAGCAAAATTAGGATGGGGCCATGCACCGGTTTCCCAAATCGCATCCAATCGATCCGCGTGATGATCAGGATCCGGCGGAAGGTGGAACTGTCTTCCTAACACAACGCCTACACCATTTTACTCCCCCCCCTAGCCCCCCCCCCCCCCCCAATTTTTATTATTCTGAAGGGGGAGGGTGTGGTCACTCCTAAACAGCCCACCAAAAAACGACGAGTCTGGACACAACGGAAACAAATGAGAACCAACAGGATACTTGCCAAGGAAAGGCGGTGAGCTTTCTTTCTTCTTGGAGGAAACACGAAATAATTCTTTATATTTAGCGCTAATTTCGTAGGCACAATTCTACTCAAAAAATGCACATTGATAATGTCGTTCTTACGATAAAATTAGAGCTGTATCTAATTAAGCAAAAGCCGAAACGAGCTGAGATGAGCAGCGAGTTGATTTGCTGCAATGCACAGAGGCATTGAAATTGTTGCAACAGGCTTAGTGATTTGCATCATTTGCCCGTTGTGGGTTGTTACTTGTTGGCTTGGCTGTCCGGAGAAACCGAAAGGGCAGTTTTGTTAGCTTGGTATGCATTCTGATTGGACTGTCGACTTTCACAAGGGACAACAAGTCATTGATTGAAGAAGAGCGTGGTGAGCGGAGTGGTGAGCAATGCTGCGGGCTCTGTGGCAAGTGAAGGTGGCGGCGCCGACAACGGAGGCGTCTTCCGTCCTGTCTGCCCGCTATTCCGGCATCGCCGCCTGCTACAGTGGCCCTCTTCTTCTGCACAGCTCCGTCGCTCCCTCCTGCAGTAGACTGAGGACGGATCAAGAAGAAGAAAGAGAGCAGTTGCTCCTTCATCATCGACTCTGCAGACACAGTGCATACCCGTGGCAACAACAGAAACAGTACGGCAGCGGTGCTGCAGGACTGAATTCACTCACGCGCTATGCTATCCGGTGCTACTCAACTGGCGGTAAGCGTTTGTACCAATGATGGTCTGGTGTTATAATATGAATACTTGTGATTACTATACAACTTTCCAACGTACGTTCGACGTACGCTTCAAAAAGTCTGTTGTGGTGTGGTTATTCATGCTTTTGGGGCATGTATGCGTCGAACGTATGTCGCTAATCATCTGAACGCGGTATGAGTCTTCTCATGCACAACGGACGAAAATGCGCTCGACGTACGCCTGGCGAACCTATGGCTCTCCACGCCTTTGCAAACATCCAGCCATGGACCCACCGAGCGTACTTCCAGCCCACGCCTCTGATGTGAATCAGTCATAATTCGTACATCAATGCCTTTCAGTCATATCGGCGTTGGAGTTGAAGCCAGTGCAAAGCTGAAAACTGTACAGTACATCCATTTGATAGAAGGAAGAGCAATATGGTGACGGCGATTAAATTTTGTGCCTTACAACAGGAGTACATACTGTAGGTTAGGGTGGACCGATTGATCCCTGATTCGATGATTTGTCCCGCACTGTTCTACTTACTAGCGATTGGTTTGGGTATATTACAGGAGATTTGCCACAGCATCACGCGGTGAAGCTGCCTGCGTTGTCGCCTACAATGGAGCGAGGGACGATTGTGTCCTGGCAGAAGAAAGAAGGCGATCCCCTGGCGGAAGGCGATCTACTCTGCGATATCGAAACGGACAAGGCCACCATGGGCTTCGAAACACCGGAGGAAGGATTCTTAGCCAAAATATTTGTGCCAGAAGGCGCCAAGGACATCCCCATCGGACAGGTAGGCACCGACATTTTCATCAATCATGTACAGCAAAGAACTTTCTCTCTACCTATTCATGCAACGCATGTATAGCACAGGTCGAATGCGGTATAAAACTTTAGCTTCTTTTTTTAGTTGCTCTGCATTATTGTCGAAAAATCTGCGGATGTGGAAGCGTTCAAGGATTTTGTGCCGCCGGAGAAGGAGGAGGCGCCAGCTGCAGCAAAAGCGCCCAAAGCTGCACCCCCACCGCCTCCTGCTCCATCTCCAGTCACAGCTCAGCCCCCTCCTCCTCCTCCTCTTGTATCCACTGCTGCTGCTGCAGCAGCTGGCGACAGAGTATCTGCGACTCCATACGCTAAGAAGCTCGCCAAGGAGAAAGGCGTCAATCTTCACGTAAGGTGCCGCAATGTGCTTTAGGATTAGATACCACGTTTGGCCTATTTACACGAAAAAGTTTTTACATTGGTATGTACTGTACTATGGTCCGTCCACTAAGAAAATCCAGAGATGAAGTCGTGTGAAATGAACAGATATTTCAGTGCCATTTTAATATTTTATGCTACTTCGAAAATCTCCACGTTCTCTGTGCGTCTCTTTCATACCAGAGAGATGTGATTTGTCGTGCCACTAGAAGTACTTATGGAATAGGCAGGCGCGATAATGCAGCTGTGTGTGTTTCAGGGGGTGATAGGCAGTGGTCCCGGAGGTCGAATCCTGGCGTCGGACGTTGAGGGAGCGCCGGCTGTTGCTGGACCGCCGCCTCCTCCTCCTGTTCCTGTTGTGCCTGGCGCCGCCTACACCGACATCCCTCTCTCCGGCATGCGAAAAACAATAGCCAAGAGATTGAGCGACTCCAAGGCCACCATCCCACACTACTACTTAACCATTGACGTCATTATGGACGAGTGCATAAGGTAGGGCTTTGCACACGTGTGCCGAACCAATAAGATGTACTGTGGAGTGGAACCTGTACCCTATGGCGAACATTTGTGTTTGCGTGTGTTAGGGTGCGAGAGAAGCTGAATCGGTTGCTGGGGGAGAGTGGGGGTAAGTTGTCGGTAAATGACTTTGTGGTGAAGGCGTCTGCGCTCTCCTGTCTGCGAGTGCCGGAAGCGAACAGTTTCTGGATGGACACGTTCCTGCGTCAGAATCACAGCGTGGATGTGTCCGTCGCCGTCAGCATACCCGACGGCCTCATCACTCCCATTATCACTGCCGCACACGCCAAAGTACCTACCTAAAGTAGTGCTGTACACTCCAAACAGCTTTTGCTTCCTACATCCTTCAGGGGTTTGTACGTTCCAGCATGTACTGTATACGTACGTAGTACGTACCCAGAGAAGTCATCCTCAGTATTTGATTTTACTCGACCACAGTGAGTTTGTTGACTTCTGTATCAGCGGACTTACACTGTAGAAAGTACAGCGCGCACGCAGACAGTTGCGAAATAACAGGACCAGACTTAGCGCAAGACAGCCATGCCTACAAGTCCGCTAGTACAAAAGTCTACAAACTAGCTGTGGTCGAGCAAAATTAAAAGAGTGATATGGCAGTTTCTGCACTGTACTGTACTTGGTCGGCGAAATACTGTTGATGTGCACACTTGTTCAGGGTTTGGCGAAGATTAGTGCAGAGATGAGGGATTTGGCTGCGAGGGCCAAGGACGGAAAGCTGCAACCACATGAGTTTCAGGTACTGTACATACACTTTCCTCTGTTGGGAGTAAACAGAAGAGCGCGTCTGTATGTTCGTGTTCCTACTGTTGCAGGGTGGAACCTTTACTGTGTCCAATCTGGGTATGTTTGGGACGAAAAGCTTCTCCGCTATTATTAATCCGCCTCAAGCCTGCATTTTGGCAGTAGGAGGCGCCAGAAAGGAGCTGATTCCAGATCCTGATAAGGGGTAATGACATGTTCAAATAACAGACGTATACGTCCAGCGTAAGCGCCCATCGCGTTCGTACGCCCGAAAAGCCGTGGACTGCTAGACTATTTTCGGCCGTTGGGCGTTTACGTCAGACATACGTGGTTATCTGAACGTGGCATATGACGGGTCACTCGCCTTTCTTTCAACTACTGGCCATGCTTCGTTGTAATATGGCTTTTATCAGGCTTTTCTGTTATGTTTCAGGTATAGAGAAGTGTTGTTGATGTCTGTGACGCTGAGCTGCGATCACAGGGTGGTGGATGGAGCCGTAGGTGCACAGTGGTTGCAGCATTTCAAGCAGTTCCTCGAAAAGCCACACATGATGCTGCTCTAGCTCCAAATTCTAGCACATACATAATGATACTGTAGTTGTTGTTTCTGTCTAGGGATGCAATTTTATAGTTTATGCTGTTCGCTTTTGTTACTGCGATATTGCTGTAGCATAGGTAAGATATTCTGAACCAGAGTACACTGTTCTAAACGTGTGCACGAAAGTTGTAGTTGGCGGTTTTTGCCCTGGTCTGCTATCAATGCTTGAATCTTTGTACAGTGTGTACGGTGCGTGTGCTTAGAGCAATTTGAGAATTACTGGTATGTAGAAACTAATTTGGACAAGATTCTTTGCTTCTCAACGTGTCGTCGATCCGTTGTTGCGTGGAAGTCGCATGCTCTGAAGCCACAGTCCCAATACTGCCAAATAAATCGTCACTATAAATAATGCTTGCTCTTGCGATATTGAGTCATGTGGAATGTTTTCAGATGACGCTTAGGCTTAGGCCTATCGCATTACCAGCTATTCGGCAATTATTGAGGCGCGGTCAGTGGTGTTGTGGAAGAAGGTGCAGCACCTCTGCCATCAAGAAGTTATCGGCAGAATATCAGTCGGTTGCCCTGTCCTACCATCTACATGAAGAATACAAGACAGATGGTGAATTGCCGACGCCTGAACTTCCACCTCTGCTGATCGCTCATGGTTTGTTCGGCCAAAAGAACAACTGGAATTCCGTGTCCAAGGCATTGAGTCGGACACTGCGATGTCAGGTTTGATTACATGTACCGTTCATCCCATAGTACGCACATTGGTGAAGAACCCATACTGCCGTTCCATGAAGGAGTATCTGGATTCTGGATTCTTTCTTAGTCATATCCATGCAGGACGGCAAGTGAGTTCATGGAATACTGCGAGAAGCTATTTCTTTAGAGCTTTGTGGTTGATCTACGCAATCACGGTTCCTCAGAATGGGCGCCCAGCATGGACTACATGGAACTGACCGCTGACCTGGAGCGCCTAATTGAGGACGTCATCTTGCATCCTTCTGCCCATCCTCCTGTTCCATGCACGTCGAGTAATGGAGTGACAATAATAGGACACAGTTATGGAGGACGAATAGGCAGCGTTCTGGCGCTGCTGCGACCTGATTTGGTGCACAGTCTCATAATTGTGGATGTGACACCGACCAGCTATGCAAATCGGGGCAGTAGCAGTCACAGATACGTGGCGGCTATGATGAAAGCGCAGAAGCTCTTGCATACCTGCTCCACGTTGTCGGAAGCGCGTAGAATGACTGTTCAAATGCTGGAGCCTGTTGTCGAAGTGGGCTAAGCCAAATTTTCTGCCACGTACGTATGTGTAATACATGTCGAGTATACACATAATCAATGCAAATCTGTATGCACTCGGCGTCTTTCGGGTTGTCCGAAGTTGCGCAGGAAACTTCTGTGTTGAGTCAAACAGACGCGCCGGTGTCGTGATCATGCATGCACAACAAAACTTGCCTGTGCAAATTCGGACAAACACGAAGGATATTGCATGTAGGCTACGTACTCTAGTACATTACATACACCAGTTATGCCACGTCTGTACTGCTCGATTTTACCTTGTCTACTCGCGTGATTCTAATACTGCGTGACATATTATACTGTATGTGTATAGGCTACCTATAGTCTGGCCAATAGCAGTTGGCACCTGGACTCAAGGCGAGTTGCGTAGTTTGCATGTACTTCTGCTAAATAGGAGTACACGAAGCGTGGACAGAAATCCGCATTTGTAAATCTATTTTACGCAATGCGCCTTGAGTTCAGGTGCCAACTGCTATTGGCCAGACTATAGTACGTAATATCGGAAATATAATTTACGTACACTGTACGTAGGAAGAACCTGTGAGACAATGGTTGGCGACAAATTTGGAAGAGATTGAGGGTAAAATTCGGTGGAAGCTGAACTTGGCTGCCCTTAGCCACAATATGGCCACTCTTATGGACTTTCCTGATATGAGAGGCAGACACTACGCTGGTCCCACACTGATCATCAAGGGTGGAAACTCACCCTACATCCGGTACGTACGGGTACGGCCCCTTCTTCTTATGGTGCTATTGTGTGGATATGTACGTTATTAGGACATTTGTCCGAATTTTCCCAATTTTTTAGTGATGAGGATGCGGCAATATTTCAAAGCTTCTTTCCCCACGTTGAGTTCGTGACTGTGGAAGGCGCTGGACACCTGGTTCACTTCGACAAACCTGACAAGTTCATTGAAGCAGTTCGAGCAAAGCTGGTGCCGTCGTAGAAGTGAATGTAAGCAAGCTTTAGCTGCATGCATGCGAATATGGGTGAACATTTGGGTGGCAAGGATGCAATGGAATCAGGCAAATTTTAAGTGCAATAGCAAAAGGTAGGAATAGGTATCATCGACATGAATGCTTCCATACGGACTAGTAAATAATCGAGTGACGCACACGCACAAGAATTAAATCTTAAACCACAAATATCTGGCGTACCGTCCGGGCCTGGCTTTACGTTGTACAGCACACTATGCCTATCAGTATACACCGACAGTTTTGTTGTAGCGTTCCACGCTTGGTAATAACTTCTTGAAGCGGCTGAGTTGCATTTTCACTTTGTCAACATTCCAAGCTATTGCTGTTGGTTTGTATACCTACTGGTTGTCGTTATTGTTTCTTTCCTTGATCTCCCGCTTGTCCTCCAGTGGGAGATCCCATTTCTGCGACAAAGGGTTGATTGGCAGCTCCAGTGCCAGCGCCAGACGCACCTGGTGGTGGTGGAGGAGGAGCTTCTGCAGCTGGCTCTTCCGCTGGCCAATACTTTGCTACAGTAATAAGTAACAGGGAATACAATAATAAAGTATCCGTTCAGAAGGAAAAACCGTACTGCATGAATCGGGTAAAAAATTGCAAGACTTTACCGGCCAGGATGAGTATGACAATGAGAATGGCGCCTCCCATTATCAGCGTCATCTTCATGTTTTTCCACCACATCTTGTTCTTGAGGGTGGCGGCTTGCTTCTCAAACTGAGCTGCACCCTCCTGCAGTGCATCTGCAAGACAGAATATCGTTTCCGTATTTTCTTTGCTCATCTGCGCGCATAAATTGGATGGGAGTCATTGGAGTGAACCAATACCTGAGTGAACCAATACCTGCTCTGTCGTCCAGTGTTGTAAGCTTCGAATCTCGTTCAATAACTTTGTCCAAGTTGATCTTCATTATTTCCACAACCTTACAAAAATTCAAGTAAAATTGCTACAAATGCATTATGTAGATAGGCTACATGATGTCTAGGAAATGTACGTACATACACGGATGAATATACGTAGGTTGCGGTTCAAGTACAAGCGCACAGTCAGGTCAGGTGCTACGTGGTAATACATACAGTAGCTTTGGTACCTCATCGACTTGGGCTTGTGCCTGTTGGAGTTTTTTGCTTGGCGCTCTTGGTTGACCTGGCGCACCAGCTTCGCCTTCTGCCTCTTCCCCATCCGCACTGGTTTCAGCTGCTGCCTCTTTCTCCTTGTCCTTGGGCCTATGCATATACACAGTCTGTATTCCATTCCACACAATTTAGCGTCGCTAACTACAGTTTTACGCAAAGGTTCCGAGCCACGGATTACATTTTGCCACAGTGGAGGATCTGTCTGATGTGGAACGAGGCAAACAACGGCAACTTTAGCGGACACCGACTCTCGTTGTTATCGGTGGGTGACACTGCTTTCGGCAGAAAAATTTGTCGCGAAAAAACTTAGCTACTGTTGGACAGGACAGGTTTCTTCTTGGACAGTTAGAGTAGCAGTGTTCTGCCCGTGTGACGGACGAACGAGCCGTACAGGATGACGAATGTGGCGGAAGTGGAATGAAAACGACTTGTTCCACTTTTTCACCATAAATAATTAAGACTGCCAGCTTCATGGAACAATGCCATAGCGTCGCTCAAGTGCTGCTGGTGCAATCAATTTTGCCAAAGTCGCCGCACCACCCCTGTGTCGAATGTATTGACATTGTACTTCGATCCTTTTGTTTGCGGCAGAGGCGTGTAAGGTACAGACAGAGCACAGACCCATCTGACTTTGGAGAATTGTATGATTCTGCATAGGAAGAATGGAGGACGTAGTGTAAACGAAAAGAAGCCATCCCTGCCATAGATTCGTCCCAATTATTTGGTTTTTTATATCTAGTTAGTATTTTGGTTTTACGAAACCATTGTAATGGGTATTACAGTTTCGGTAAAACCCAAAACAACCCAAACCAAATAACCCCAATAATTGAGTTTATCAAAAACCCAAATAATTGGGGCGAATCTGTGGCAGGAATGGTAAAACCATTTTCAATCGTAAAACCCAATGCAATGATTTCGTAAATTCAAAATAAATGAATAGGCCTATCCATTATAGTGGTTTCGTAAAACCCAAATAATTGGATATATCAAAAACCCAAATAATTGGGGCGAATGTGTGCCAGGAATGGTTTCTTTCGTTTGCACTACGTCCTCCATCCCCTAAGCATATTTATATATTTTTGATTATACCTATGTATAGCTGAGGACTGCCACATAGAATGTGCAGGATAGGGATGAAGACGCTGTCCATGAAACACAAAATATTCTAGCTACACACGCGTTCAGCGCACCGAACTTCCAATAGTTTAGTACTGAATCGAATCCTACCAGAAATCGAGTCTTAATTTTATTCACCTCCTTCCTGCGTCATATACTCATATATACAAGCTGTTTCCGACAACAACTAATGTGAAATAATTACATAATAATCTTACGTATATTACAGAAACACGTCTCGAGAGATTGAAGCTGTCTCGCAATATAACTCTCTTCTTTGTTTACAATTCATAGTAGTAATGCAAACGCTACGTAGATGGGTCTGCTAGGCTAATCTTCGTCATTTTCTGTTGGTACACAGATATTCTTGGAAATATCAGAGCTATCTTTTCTAAATTAATACTTTATGTTGTATTGTACGTACGTGCATTGCATAAGTACCTACCTACCAAAACAACCCCTATTGTAGATACAGTAATACCAAAAATATACATATTACGAAAGAGGCAATCACTGGAATGAAATCGCTACAATTTATTGGGTTTTATGAAACCAATAAATTGGACATAAAAAATTGGATCCAATAAATTGAGTTTTATGAAAAACGAAACCAATAAATTGGAGCGTTTCCTGTCAGTGACTACCTCTTTCATTTCACTACGTCCACCATCATTCTATTTCTATACAGGGATTACATATTTTTGGTAATACGTACGTACATATACCGGTATACTATGTACTAACTGTATGTATGAAGAAGAGAGGATACACGATACAGTCTAAACGAGGATCATCGAGGTCTACGTACGTACAGTATGTTCTAAAAGAAGCTTTGGCTGGTCACCACAGGTTGTCAATGTCGCGCACCTACCTGTACGCAGTACGATATTGACATCCCGGTGTTTTGACCTGCTAGCTACTTACGTAATGACAAACTGCAGTGGCATCACTGCAGCTTGCAAAGACTTACGGGAATCCACTATTCGCTAGTTGCGCTAAGAATTATGGGTGGTCGCGAGCTGACCCATTTGTTTTTTGTGCGTTTTTTGAAAGGAGCGTTGGCGGGATCACCAATCAAAAATCACATGGAATAACAGGGGGGTCAGCTCTCAACCACCACATAGCGATAGGGAATAGAATATTGTCGAGTAGTACAAAAATTATGTAAGTGTACATACATACATACATACGTTAGCAAGAGTACCTATAGTACGTACTTGGGTTCAACAAATCAAAAAGTATCCCACTATCTCCGCTAATAAAATCTTTCTGTAAAGCCGTAAAAGTCGATGCGACAGTCCAGCTAGCAATGTACCTACAGTAAGTACGGTCAAGAATATACCTTATGAGGAAAGAAGAATTCTATGAAGATAAGCCTGAACGATGACTACCCATTTTGCTTGTGGTCTTATTTTCGTTCGATTATATTTTTTAAGGTCGTATAAATAGAAGCCTATTCGTGCAAAAACAATAATTATGCACATAAATAAACCTGAATCAGTCTGAAATAGCCCGTCTTTATTTATGATGGAACCCTGCACTAAAATATGCACTTTCCGTCAAAAATAAGACGGTGTATAAATTTCAAGGATATGGGGAATAAATACGGCGGTTGTTCATATTATAGGCCTAGTTGTTATTTATTCACGAACAGGCTTATTTTTTATACGACCTAAAATAAAATCGAACGAAAATAAAACCACAAAATGGGTCAGTCATCGTTCAGGCTTTCTTCACAGCATGGAATTCTTACTCCCTCATATTCTTAGTACTGTAATACAGACAGACAGACGTCAGAAATGTCGGCTGCTGATGGATGGGATGGAGACCCAAGAGTTGGGAACAAAACGGGAAAATAACGAAGTAAAGTAGTGACTTGTTTTGCGACCCATTCTATTGAGTGGCGTAAACTGAAACAAACAGATATTTCATATTCGGTTCGGTAGACATACTTACGTACTGTAGATGTGACAACCGCCAGCATGGGTTTAATTAAAAATTGTATGCTGGGCTTACCGACAATGATGATCACAATAATCCCGACGATTACACCCATAATAATCATCATCTTCATGTTTTTCCACCACATCTTGCTCTTGAGAGTGGCGGCGCTCTTCTCAAACTGCGACGCTCCTTCTTGCAGCGCATCTACAAACACCATGCGATCAGATAATAATATTTGATAATATTAATATGTAAAAAGCTACGAATTCTTTGGTAATGGCGTGTGCGACATAACATACGTACATACATACCAGCACGGTCGTCCAAGTTTGACAATTTTTGATCCCTTTCGATGACTTTGTCGAGATTTACTTTCATTATTTCCACTACCTGAAAGCGACCATGGATCGTGATTACAGACGAGCCGAATGGGTTTGCAGACGTCTGTATTGTCATTGTGATGGACCTACTTACATAAAGTACGGCGCTTGCGTGGACACCTTCCAGATAAGTGACGCCAAAATTATGGTCCACTATTTAGTAGGTGTCTACGCTTTCGCCATAATTTGTACAGAGGCGTGGACCGCTGTGTAGGTCCGTGCGTACCCCATTCGGCTCGTCTGGTATCACGATTCGGAGGATACCAAGCAAGATACATAGCGATAGCGGGATGGTACGGTATGGTTGCGGGAGGACTGTAGGTGCCCTGCTGCATGAGCATGGGTACGTTGCAGTTTCCCGCCAGGCGCCTCTACGTTAGGTGGACGAAAAATCTAATTTGTCAGTCTGTTTGTTGCTGCAGCGTCCTGTGCTTTCGTTGTCAGCGTACGTACTTCGTCCACTTGTGCCTGTGTTTGTTGCATGCGCTTGCTCTGGGCTCGAGGTTGGGGCGCTCCACCAGCCCCTTCGCCTCCTTCTGCAGGTTGATCAGCCCTGTAAAACCGAAAGAAAGCCTATGTCCAGATGGACAAGCTGGGAATACGGATGCTTACTGCTAGATGTCGTTGCGAGGAAAAGCTTACTTACATGTCGTTTGATGAACGGTATCAGCTTTAGCAGATGCAATCTTTCTCTTCTTTCTGCAAATAGCAATAGACGTAAAAAGGTCAATATCGTGGAAAAACGTCGCCTCAGGAATGTCACGACGATGTCATCAAAGGTTCTTTTCTTACGTATTAGAGTAGAGCAATTTTTGGAGCCAGATAAACTTCGTTGCCGCCTACGGTCTTGATTCAGCGTGTCAAGCTTTGCGGTGTCGTATCTTCTGGGTATTTCGTTAGTGCAGCACTTGGATTAGCTGAACCCTTGGCGCAGATGAAGCCAAATGGGGGCGTCAGTCGTCTTGTTTTTTTCGCGAGCAAGAACAAGCTTTCAATGCCGAAGAAGAAAGCGGGCTTACGTGTACTGTACGTACCGTATTATACGGTTCTGCGCATCAATTTATGGCGGGACAGGACAGCCGTGTGCCTTTTGAACAAGCAGCGCCTGGGTTCTCTATGCCCGTGGTAGGCGAATAAGGGTAGCGGGCGATGCCTGCTTGCTCATGCAAGGCAGGGAGAGTATAGAACGGAAGGGAAAGCAGGGAAGCCGTAGATGGCGAGCGAAAGCTCAGAGCTCCATCCGAGCTTGCTAGCTAGTAGCGAGGCGCTGCTACTCGTACATAGTTTGTTTTATTGAGCTTTTTCTGATAAAGTCCATGCTACTGTACGTATTTATCTATGTGTGTGTCATGCTCGTGCTCGCTGCTGGTTAGAGGGACAGGCTACATAGCATGTTACTACGTACGCACTGGGCTGGCTGGGCTCTCTCTCTCCGGTTCTCTTTTGCTCTCCGTCGTTCGTTCCCAACCAAAGTATTGATTAGCAATGCTTCTCCTCATTCCTCGACCGTCCGCCGTACTAACTCATGTACAAAACTTTCAGAGATGAAGATATTTTAACCAGCAAACGCAGTAAACCCGTACGCATGGATACAACTGTATCAATAGTTTCGAATCTTCATTCTCACTCCTCATCGTTTTTCCATACCGATTCAAACCTGAAGAGAAACTGAATCAGTGCAACGCTACACATATACGACATTTTATGTACATACACACTTACTGTACGTGTACGTACATACTTACACTGGTATAGTACACATACCTGTATGCACGTAAAACATGTATTTCCCCCTATGTATGTTGGTAGCTCCTGTAGGGTACCTCACCGGGGGTTATGCACAAGTAAATACGGTGAGCTCTGTCCACTATCGTGTTCGTGTTGTTGCATGAAAAATCAAGGTCGTCATGAGTTCGCGGTGGGTACTGTATGCTTTTCTGCACGAACACCCTTTTGTCGTCCCGAAACTGCGTGCAAGTTGAGTCTTCCTGATGTCCTTGAAAGCTGGCGGTTTGAATGGACAGACTTACGAAAAAAGTGGGTTTGACCAAGTTTGGTTACCGTTTCTCACGTACGGAAACAAGTTTTCTATTTACGGCGTTCAAGCAAAAATTCCGACAAAATCGCAATTGCCGACGATAACAAAAACAAGCAGGAAGCAGGTGACTGACTACGTATGTGTACAGTACAGCAAAACAATATCCGAATACGGTACCGTACTGTATGTGGTTTGCCTAATAATTTATACATTTTACATCACTACTGTCCACCGAAATCTACGTACTTGGTAAAAAACCATACGTCTACAATAAACAATGATGATAAAAGAAAGCTCAAAAGGTGATTCGGAGAAAGCCTGGCACACACATACACACCTCCAGCCTGACAAAGAGTTGCCTGACATCAAATAGTCGATGCCTAATCCGAAAGAGTCAGATCATCAATGGTTTTTGTTTTCAGCAGCAGCCAGCCGTGATGTGTCCATGTAGTGGATTGCGCCTTGTTCACTTTCTCTGATCAGCTGCAGCGGAAATTAGCAAGTCTTTTCCGTCGAAATTACGACATCCGTTACTGTGATCCACGTAGCAGTTTGTTAACGACCGTCGCCTTCCTTCTTCCTGTTCGTCCTCTTGTAGACGAGTTTCCACGCGGTCCCAGAGATTGTTATAGGAGCATTGGAAGGAGGCTCGAAGGACAATGAGAGAGTAGGGTAGGGGATGAGCCCCTGGCTTTCTGTGTAAGCGGAAGAGATTGGAGGCAACGGTAGCCATGTTGTCGCAGCTGATGGGTTCGGATCCTGTGAGGACGAGGGCGATGGACATTTGGAGATGGATGAGACGAGACAGCTGCAGAGCCACATCGTCCACTCTCGCAGAGTCCGTCTGCAGATTGATGCCGGACATGCGGCGGAAGCTGCTGCTGGCTGCGTCCACCACCCGCATCAAATCAACGCGGCAGGCGTCGCGACACAGCAGATTCAAGACTTTCAACTTGGGCAAGGACTGGATGGCCTCAGCCAGCAGAGTGGCGTCCATCTGACCTGCCGTGTACCGTTTCAGATTGAGTTTGGTGACGCTAGTTTTTCCGGCCACTGCCTGCAGCAGTGCGGACTCGGGAAATGGGCCTGACACGGAGAGAGAGGCGAGGCGTCGACACTTCTCCACGGCTCGAAGGGCGGAGCGGAGGACGGAGCGATCGTCGTTCTCCAGCTCCAGCTCTTTCAGCTGACCCTTGGTGACGCGGATCAGCTTGGCGTTGAAGTGGGGCAGACGGCGAAGGACGAGACGGTTGGGTTTGCGAGGCAATTCGCCCACCAGTCTTGCCAATGTTCCCAAGGCGAATTCCAGATGAAGATGACGGTTTTCTGCAGAGGGCTCGCAATCGCCGTTGGATACACTCAAGTCCAACGTGCAGAAAGCGCCAGCCTGCTGATCGCACACCAGAAAATGCCGAGCCAGGACCCCTGGCAAGCGGGCAACGTCGATCGCCTCATCGTTCTCGAGGCTAACTTCACCAGTACAAGAGTTGACACTATAAATGAACATACTACAGTGCCCAATCATGGACGTTCACCAGACGTCCGTACGTCCGTCGTCAACTCATAGAGTTCTGCCATCCGTCCGTTCGTCAACACATATGGGTTGACGAACGGACGGACGGACGTACGGATGTCTGGTGAACGCGCCATCAATCGTAGGCAACCGCTACGTGCTGGGTAACTTTACTTTATTCCAGTATAGTACATACGCTATACGCATAGCAAGTCGACAACGTGAAGTTACCTCAGAGACATAGAATTCTTGCCACTGCCAAGTATAGCCGATGCTAAACAAAAAATACCAATTCTATCAAAAGTCGTGAGAATTGCGACAACAAAAACAGTGCCAGGCAAAAGTCGATGAAAACGGACAGTAGACTCCATCATCCTTTTTGCAGCATTTGTTGGCATTTGTTGGCACACTGCGGAGTAAACGAGAAATTCAAGTTTATTCAACCCATCCTAAAGACTTTGATTATCAAAGAGTCTAGACGGCTTTTTCATATCGCAAGAGATTTTTACACGCAGACAAACTGGCTCAATATGAATTTTATTTTTCATTTCACTGCTTTCTTTTCCGCAAAAACTCGTAGTGATAAAAACAATAGTTGATACCACAACCATGATACTCCTGAAGATACGTACGTATGTACGATCATGGCGGGGATATGCGTACAGCAGGTTGCCAAGAAAAACCGTCTTTAGTACCGTCCCGTGCCAACAACGTGCCAACCGCCCGTCGCACCGCACTCGCATTACGTTATTTGTATGTACAGTACATACAAACAAACGTACATATAGGTACGTATGTACACGTATACTAATAGAGGTTCCGTGTTCGTCTTACCTCCGTGTCGCCTGGCATGGTGAACTGATAGCTGGTTGTGGGCTACCGTGTCTACTGATAGGGACAGGCAGACCGAGTACGGTATGATGACGAAGACGAGTTTCGGAAGCGCGTTCATGGTTGCGCGATGGATAAGAGAGCAGGAAGAAAGAAAGACAGTCAGTCAGGTATGAGAAAGGCGAACAGAACACGACTGAATGAGTTTTTGCGCGCCAAAACTGACTCTGTAATCGGCGGCGAGTCGGAACAGAGTGCCGGTGGCCCGACTTTCTTATCGGTCTTGCTGATCGAAGAGAGACGTTGGTCTGTGATTGGACGAGCGAAAGAGGCCAGACGCGCGAGCGACGCACGAGAGCAACAGCCGGCTGCCAACAACCAAGGAATCCAATCTAATCCAGTTGGTGGTGGCAGCGAAAAAAGAAGACGAAATCCCTTTGTAAGCCAAGGTCGTCCAGTCCACGGCGTGTCTGACGAAAGAAACAGCCGCCTAAGTATTTACATATCTTATACGAGACTTTTATTGTGTCGCAAGGGACGGATGAAAATATGTACTAAAAACACGAAAACAAAGCTGATTAGTTGTCACTCCGGCTGCCTATTATTGTAATTGTAACGACGATGGGGTGGTCCACAAATTATCACAACAGCAAAATGTAATGTAGTACTCAATAACTACATACAGGTTGTACATACAGTACGAGTTAAAACGCATTACTGTGTATTCAGATATGGTACTGCCTTTTTTGCAAAAGGAGCATGCCGTATTTTTGCCAATACGGTTGACCTATCCACCTTTCCTTATCTCTCTGGCCCCAATCCAAGAATGTGTCAACAAGCCCGCAGGCTCCCAGACTTTTCCGTCAGGTTTCTCTTATCGCTTGACTGACAACGACTGAAGAGCGCCAATTACAGTAGCCTATCCCTACCCTTTTCTAAAAAAAGTTGTCCCTGGCCGACATGCACCGTTTGTGGAGCAGGTTTATGGACAGGCCTGCTGCGCTTCCTCCTTTTTCTTTCCGCCCACCCACGTGATCAGCAGGAAAGCGCCAAGTGGCGAAGTGACGCGAGGTGGCGAAGAAGTGACGAAATACTTCGACGTTGAGTCAACGAATTTGGGACGTCTGAGACCGGAGGGCCGAATTGTCTGCTCGTTTAGTTTCGAACAACCTCGCCCTCCTCCCTCCCTCTTCTCGGCCCACGCATAACGTCTGAGTATGAAGGAAATGCGTCAGACGGCAGTTGGCTGCCGCGCAGACAGTCATCATCCTGCATAGTCAGTTAGTGCAGTTGCACTTCTCTTTGTTATTTTCGCCGACGGGAGCAAAAACACCGTCGCCGACAGACGACCGACCCGCGCCGTCGCCACCGCTGGATTGGATGGACACTCTCTCTCCGCTGGGCGCTTCCTGGTACGCGCATGCACGTTCTGTACACAACAGGCCAGAGTGCCGCCTTCTCCCATGGCGCACCCTCTCTCTCCCTACCGTAACCTCGTGCCCTTTCGATGCAGCAGACACACCACTAGCGCCCCGATGTTTCCTGCACACGGGGGGATTTCGGCGATCTTCTTGCGTCAGACACGTCTGTCAGACGGGCGCGCAATTCGCATATCATTTACTGGAGATTGGTTTTTGGTAAAAAAACAAAATATTGCACGTACACGAAAAGATGTAGCCAGCCAGTGTAGATGACTTGACAACTTTGACAATTTTTTTAAATTCCCTCTAGTAAATATTTTTCAGCAACGCAGTACGCCTATGCATAACTGACATGGTTGTAGCAGCGAAGCAAGACATTTCACTGTCAGCTGGCGCGTACGCACTGCCCCAATCAATGAATATGTACAAAACGTACATACGTATTTCTCTATGTGCAGTATACATGTACATACGTATGTATGTACAAACGCAATCTAATCTACGCTTGACTGACTGGCTAACTCTTTGCTTGTTTGTATAGGGGAAAAGCAATGTACACGTAAATGCTTCCAGGGCAGGACGTCTACTATACGCCAGTGCAAAAGCGTCGGAGGCAAAATGGCGAAACGACCAAAATCTGGGGAGGAATTTCTTCGGAATTTACCCTACATCGTGAGGTGCAAGGTATTTTATTTGGTGTCCATGGAAGATCTGGTGCATCTGAAGATGGCTCTGCCTGCTGTGTCTCACTGCGTGGACGAATTTCTCTGCCAGTTCTGTACTGTAGGCTTTACAATAACGGCGACAGTGGGAGTAGATCGAAACCGACCGGCGGCCTTTTGGCGCCGTTTGCTGTCTACCAATCGGCTCTTTCCAGGCCTACACGGCTCCTCTGCACATGAACTCAAGTGCGCTTGCTCCCTCAATACAAAAGTCGTTTGCGTATCCGACAGTTTAAACGGTTGGCGCAAACTCTGGAAGCACACGATTCTCGGTAACCTGACGCCAGAATTCTCGGGGCTGAAACGTCTCGGCCTTCGCGGCTTAGGCGTTAACGGTGGAGGCGTTTTGGTGACGCCAAAACTGCTGTCCAAATTATCGCAGGCACTTCCGAATTTGCACACTCTTAGCCTGTTCTCCTGCGTCTTCTACGAAAACGAACACCACTACTCCGCTCCTATTTGCAACTCCGAGACTTTGAGAAGAAGGAACATTGGAATCGACGTCTCAACTGCAGCCACTTTGAGGAAGAACATGCCAATATTTCGGAATGTGTCCACTCTGAGAATCGATCAATATCCCATGGACTGCATCGTGACACCAGAGGTGTTTCCGAATTTGCAACGACTCTTCTTGTTTCTGTCCGCAGATGATTACTTTCCTGGTTAGGCCGTGCATTTACAGTACATACTACTACCGCATACTCGGTGCACACATGTGTACAATGCATATTGTGCATGTTGTTTATGCCACTTGTAGGTGCGATACTGGACCGCTTTTCGGATTGGAGGGATTCTCGACTGGTTCTTTTCACCTTCGGTCCACAAGATCGTGCCAAGTTAAAGTGGAACAGCCTGGCTGGTAACTCGGTTACTGAGTACTCGACAGAGTCCGAGTCGATCATGCGTTTTCTGCACTCTCACTCAGAACAGCTGACCAACTTCTTCTGGCAACCCTTTCCGCCGGGCATTGCCGGTGCTGCAATTCAGCTTTTTCTCAGGATGAAACAGCTGAGGAACGTGGGCATATGCCAGTCATCCTACTTCAAAGCGAAACAGGAGACAGGTACAGTGTTGAAGACAGTTCAGTCAGACATGGGACAGCTGATGCAGGAGAAACGAGGGCCGCATCGACTACTATCTCCGGATGGTGGGCGAACAACAACTGTGCTATGTCGCAAGCTGGAATATCTGTTTCTTGGATGCGATAATCTGTCGGATGACGCAGTGCACAGTCTGATCCACGAAAACAGCTGGACGTTGAAGATAATCAAGCTGTGGAACTGTACCTCTCTCACTTGGCACACTCTGCGACAGATTGGCCACTGTCGCAGGCTGAACGTGATGACATTCAACGCGGTTCCAGCTCTGTCTCTGCAGCTGCTTGAAGAAATCCTTGTCAAACGTGGCAGAACCCTTAAAGTCCTGGCAATTCAAAATTGTCCCCAACTGGACAAACAACGCCTGTCGCCAATGGTCAGCACACTCTGCCCCTCACTATCAGAGTTCAAACTGCTGGTCTAACACTGTGCAGTGCACCAGGCTCACTGATGCAAGCTGCACACAAACGACGCTTTGTGCGCACGTATTTTTATATGCTACATGGTGTATTCATATTTCTGGCACCGTATGTATTGCAGTATGCGTACGTAGGTATGTTTCAAGCAGGCAGATCCTCCCTGTCATCGACAATATTATGTACCCATCAGTAAAATATATGCATTCATTCTTTCTTCATCGCATTTGGTGATGGATCTTCGGCTTTGGTGGGTGATGATTCTTTGCGCTTGTACCCACAGAGATTTACAGGTGGTGCAGAGTAAGCTTGCATTGTAACAACAGCTGCGATATCTTCATTATGATCGCGTTTTTTCCCTTTCTTTCCAAATCCTGTGACTCCCCTGAACCAGAGTATGGTAGCCAGCAGAAACAGCGCCTTCACAATGGCGACCATGCTGCCTCCTATCCACAAGCCCACTTGACCACCCACATTGCTCACAAATCCATGAATTGTCATTGAATCTTGCTGAAAAGGTGGACATGCTTTGGGAATAAAAAGTGTGCAACGTGTTTGCCTGAGCTACGTACCTACGTAGTCTGCCTTCCTGATGTTACCTGAGTGATTTCTTGGTATTCCAAGTTAGGAAAAGCAATGTCGAGCATGAGCCAGGAAGGTCGAGCATCTGATGATTGAAGAATTGAGTACGCTACCTCTGGTGGATCTGGAGGTAAAGGAAAAATTGGCTGAGTTGCCGTTTCATATTGTGTCGGTAGAGGTGGAGGTGGAGGAAACGACTCTTGCGACGGTGGAGCTGGAGGTGGAGGATACCAATCTCCTGTGTCCCCAATCTTGTTCTGCTGTTCTCGTAGAATCCATGCATCGGATGGGAACTTCAACGATGTAATGTCCGTGTCGTACCGCCAAAATTCACAGGGAACCTGGCATTTCTTCAGACAGCTGCTCATCAATTCATCGTCGGCTGACTGATTCAACCGTCCAAAGACCCTTCGCATCATGGTCAGATTACAGAAGAGCATCTCATTTCCGCCAGCTTTCACTTCATCAACTACTTCACTTCTGATGTACCGTTTGTCCAATGGCATAAAGCAATGACAGGAATTCACTGCCAGCTGCTGAATACAGTCCATTTGACACATTCCGAGCGTGTATGATGCGTTGACCACTTTGAACTGAGAGGGATCAAAACTGATTGCTTTGACGCATTTTTGACTTCCCTTTCCGCTCAAATCTCGACTGATCAAATTGTACTTGGTACCGCGTAGTGAAACTTGATAATTTGCCAATGGTGCAAAGTAAACTTCTTTCTCGGATCCGGGGTCAAATTTTTCCTGAATTTTGACTATGATGCCTTCGAATATTGGTGGGTTCATGGAATCAACGGCATTGGATGGATCCAAATCAAGCACCAACCTTAGTCCGGCTCCACCAGTTGTTTGAAGCCTTGGAGTTTGCTCCTTTCTGAAGCTGATCAAGAAACACTTGCCGTGATCTTTGTCAAAGATCTCTTGCAAAGCCTGCTCACACTTGAAACCGTGAAATGCGAAACTGCATTCCTTGAATAAGGTAGAGGCATTGTAGCCGATCTAAATAAATGATGTCGATCAAGAAATTAGCTTCGCAGGCTTTTTTTAAAAATTGTATGCTCACTTTCATAAAGTACTCCTGCATATCCTGAGGTCGCCAGTACTCTGAATCAGGGCCGCGATAGGCGCCGAATGGTGACAATTGACTTAGCTGTCGGATAATGTCCCATATCTTCGTTCCCTGATTCAGTATTGGCGTTTGCACTTCTTCGTTCAGGTATTCCTCACTGATTGAACCTGTGTTGAACACTTCTGTGCTATCTGCAAATTTCGATTCCCATCCTGGTTCAATGTTTAATGCCTGTTTCATTCCCATGTGTACTGGAGGTACGGGACAGATGAACACGTCTGGAAACGCCAACCCATCCACGCTTGTCATCATTGCGTGAGTAGTCAGGATGGGATTGTTCCTGTACCAAGTGAAAGTTGATTTTAAGCCAATGTTTCGCAAGATTAGTTTTGTTTTTACTCAAGCTATTTATACGCGTAAATGAGTAAATGGCATACAAGTAATTATCGATGGTGCAGTAGACTTCGAAGCTGAGGATAAGCAGCGCCGCCATGACCAAACCTGACCAGAATAATTTTAGACCAAATTTTCGCCATGGTGTCGTATACAACTCCGGAAATCCATGAAGATCACTTTTCAAGAACACATCCTGTAACGTTGGATGCTGGCTGCTATCATTTTCCCCGTCGCCTACATCTGCAGGCATTTTCAGCTCATCGTCCTCGTGTAACAAACTTATCGGATGATCGGCAGTAAAAATACTGCGTTGCTGCTGTTCATTGGAGTTGACTTTAGGCGTGAATGGCAATAGCTTCATGCTTTACGCCTCTATTCTTTCTGAAACCTGATTTTCAGAGTCAGATTAAAGTGATGCTGACAGTTGCAAGCATGTCACCTCACCACAAAGAGTATAACTGTTTGCCGGTAGTTTGAGTTTTACTTGACACATTTAGTTCTAAATGCGTCAAAATACGTATGGGAAATGAATGTGAAGACGTGTGGGGACTATCGCTGTTCGAGTAATTATTTTCCACCTAAACCTGCCTAAAGTATGACAATGGCGTATGTAAACGACCGCACAGATGAGCAAACAAGCACGCCCATGGCATGGAACTTAATGGTATCCTAACAAGTGCATACATGGCGTGATACCTTAGTACCTTACGTTTCACCATGCGCGTGTGTGCACATGTACAGTATTTTTTACGCTATGCAATTCGTACGTTCTCTGTTCATGATGCTGAAATCAAAATGGGCCAAATTCACCGGCATCAAAAGTTTCGCAAGTTTCTCCCCCAGGTTGAAGACTAGGATTTCACGCAAAAAATGCTACCGTAAAAAAACTGGAAAAAGTTTGAATGACGTGCGTGCACAAACTGGTTTCGCCAATGTGCTTTCTGACGACCCTGAGTACGCAGTACGCTGCAAAATTGCGTACTACAACCTGGCATCCTCAAAATAGTTTACAGACAACCGTGCATTTGTGAGTAACGAGACACTTTTTCAGATATTGTCGGTGTCGCAGTTTGCTCATATTTTGCTGACTGCAGTGTGAATCATTTACAGAATACAGATTCTTCGAGGCCTTTTCTACCGCAGCTGTTTGCTGAAGTAATACGCAACTTGGACAACCAATAGTGGCTGTTATCGAAACTTTAACTGTGTGTGTACGTATGTGACGTACAGTATGTAACACGGCGGTGTGTGATAGCGTTTGTTAAACACCCGATTTCATTGTCAACAGGCTTATTGTTTATCTTTGCTTTCAGATTATAGCTTCAGTGATTGAAGTCTGGTAATCCAAGTGGGTGAAACGCTGTAAAGACGAATTTTGCGATTAGCACGAACGTACCATGGCCACACCACAATGGCGCACATGGCAGGACGAGTTGCTGACCAACAATTTTCCGACCATCATCCGTGAAATGGATGTAGAAAAGGTGGTCAATTACCTGCAATTTCGTCATGTGCTTTCCAAAGAAAAAGCTGCGGAAATAAAAGTAATCAGAAACTTCAAGACCAGCGCGCGTGCGCGGGTAAAATTATGAATAGCCTATACGTACTGTATGTTTTGTTTGTGTATAGAAAAAGTTGGCATTCCCAGGGACGAAGTCAGCCAGAAAGGCTGGATCCAGTCAGTTGTTGGAAGCCATCAGACGCAAGGCGCCAGATTCAGTGGTGGCTCTGTGTCTAGCGCTGCAGAACGCCAACCAAAGGGACTTGGCTAATCTCATCAATCCCCAGCAGTCCCAATCCTCCAAAGCGCGCCAAAGCTCGGGTGACACTCGACAACAACCATCAACAGCGAATCGTACTTTGCCATCAGAGACAAAACGTCCAACATCTGCATCTGGCTCAACTTCACACTCCAACACAAGCACACGTAATGTAGCACATACTTTTATGTACATGAGTACGGAACGTACAGTACGTACATACGTAGTACGTACACGTACTTACAGTACCTAACACCTAATCTCACTCAGTTTAATTGAGTGCATGACTCTTCCCATTGCCTAGTATGAACAGTATAGACATAATTATGACCACTGACTACTGACTTATCGATTTTGTGGCCTACATAAGCTGCTTTTAGACATTGAACCTCGTGGTCGACTCCCGGAACTTTTGGCACGAAGGGAATCGCAGACGCCAGACGAGCCCATCCCAATTAACTTTGACCCCATTACGGTATGGCGCTTATGTTGGTGGTGTTCTTAATGCCATGACGATTCACGGTGCTCTGCGTCAGGTTTATCGAAACTTCACGCGACCGAAAGGCTGTGTACTTCTCATCAACAATGAGACCTTCAGTAGCATGCTGCATCGACATGGCACCGAAGTAGATGCAGAGAATCTCGAGCACCTCTTCCACAATCGACTTGGCTACACAATGACCATTCAGAAGAACCTCACCGCTCGAGTAAGCAAATCATCCCATAGCACCGTGTGTATTGTATTCGTCTTCTTGTTCTAAGACGATTCTATGTACTTTGTTAGCAAATGGAGAACGCCATGGATGAATTTCGTCGGGATCCTACGCACGCTCATGCTGACAGTGCCTTTGTGGTCGTTCTCACTCATGGAGCAAGAGACTGCCTTTTCGGTATTGCAGCTAATAAATTCAACTCTGTAACCGGAACTTGTCCATGCCATGCCCGTGTTTTACAGGTGTGAATGGCAGGAACGATGCAATGTCGGTGGAAAAGTTTGTCTCTTACCTGCAAGCAGACAACTGCCCTGCTCTTAGAAAGAAGCCAAAGATTTTCATAATTCAGGCTTGCAGAGGAGGTGCCTCCTTTTGATTTTTACATGCATACACAACTCAATCCACCTTTGCTGTGTACAATAATACTGTACATGCATACACAATACACCGGCATAGCGGTAGCTGGTTGAATGTTTCAGACGAATCGGATGAGGGTTACAGTCTGACCCCATCTGCTGATGGGCCGGGCAAAACAGTGAAAGGACTGCGACGCTATCTGAGCAGCTCTTGCTTCTCATTGGGAAGAAGGCGAAGAACAGGGCAGTTTGACCGAATGCCAGGAGAAGCAGCTGCAACCAGGGAGTCAGAATCGGAGGATGAAACAGAACATATCAACAGCATCATACGCAAGATACCAAAGAATGCTGACATGCTCATCTCTTTCTCAACCTCGCCAGGTCAGGTGACCTGACCTACGCACACTTACGTACAGCCGCGCTTACGTACACTATGAATAAATGTACCCGATCTGAATACCGTATTTTACCGATGCATGAGCCCCCCCCCCCCCCCCCCTCCAACCTATGCAAGCCGGGCATTCTTGGCTACATCCAAAGCCACTCCCACTTCCCACATCAAGCTAAGACGCCTATGCATAAGCCAGCTTGGGTGTATACTTCAATATGCGCTAAACCGTATGCTTTTGACCTAAAAACATGCGTCTGCGTACCTCTGAAATAATTTAAAAAATAATAAATGTCTGAAATTAAAATGTCCCATGCGCATAGCCCCCCCCCCCCCCCCAATGCATGCTTCGATTATGGTTTGCACTTTTGCAGGATTTGTCAGCTATCGATCCGAAGAGGAAGGAAGCTGGTTCATTCAAGCATTTTGTGAAGTTTTGAATGAGAAAGCAGAGACTGAGCATCTAGCAGACATGCTCACTATGGTATGCATGCATGCATTACAGTACGTACTGTATGTATGTTAGTTTTTGAATTTACTTTTGTGTTTTTGTGAGTTTTTGTGTTTGTTTTCGTCAGGTGAATCAGCGGGTATCGGACACGTTCGAATCCAGATCTTCGGATCCGGAACACGCTCGGCGCAAGCAAATGCCAGAATTCGCCACAAGACTACGCAAAAAGTTCTACCTGTATCCTGGCATATTCGAAGATATCCCAGGTCGTTAAGATTGATGGCTCAAAACTGCGTGATATGTACCTGCTCCATTGTGATTGCATTGTACCTAATTAGGAATTTGAATTTAGGAATATATTTCGCAAATGCGTTGCATAATTTATGTACATACAACAACACAAAAATTGTGCACTAAACTCTAATACTCTACTTATCCATCTGCTGCAGTTTATCATTTTTTTCATATAGACCTACATACACAACACCAAGGACAAAACAACTCTAAATTGAATACGTACTAACATACTGCCACTTGCTTCTTCAACCTCCATGTCTCCTCCATTGGAGCGGTACGATCTGGCGGTCATTACGCCAGCTTAACGCAGCCGCATAGACGGAGCAAAAGTTGTCGACCACCTTGTAGCCTCGTCGTCGTTGTCTTTTCTCACAGTTCTCCCCGTAGAAACGGCGACGGCATATGCAACAGTAGCTGTCTGGTTCCTCTTCTCGCATCCATTGAAGATTGCCGCTAAGCATCACTGTTCCTCCTTCTACTCGCACGCATATACCACCGTTTTTACATGGGTCCGACGCACAAGGATCTGAAAACAAATATCTGTCCATACTGTCCATACACAATATTGGCTAAAAATGATTATCCTCTGTCCATGCATACATACAGTATGTGTACATACAGTACATATTGGACCGTCAACTCTATGCCTCCAACCTGCAGTTCTATGGGGCTTTCGTGCTGGATGCGTGGTTGCATTGTTAAAGTGCTGGGCTGTACGCTTACCTGTGGTTGTAGCGGCGACAACGTCAGACAAGTGGAAACCCTCAACCTGTTCATTGCGGCTGGTTGGGTCATCCGGAAATGTGCGCGCAATCGCCTTCGACCATGATGGACGACAGCAAATAACACAAATCAACAACAACTGCAACCAACTCATAATAGTTGGTTTTGATTCTTGCTAACCGACCGATCAACCATTAGCCAAGTAAAGTAGAAAGCATATTCTTGCTATAGTACTAATGTCTGCTGAAATATATTGTCTGTGGGACTATGGGTATTGCGGTTGCATTGGATTTGTCATTGTGAAGGAGCACTGTCAACAGTCGCCGCAACAGATGGTTCAGCCCTAACTCCTGTTTTGACCGTGACGGTGACGACGATGCAAATTTTTTAAATACGGTAGCCATGAATGCTGAAGCACATAAAAAATGTGAATAATAATTTATCTACGTCAAGTACAGTACACGTATGTATGTACAGTAGGTGAAGAGGCATCGATTGAGTCCTACTGTAAACCCTCGTTTGTAGCCCCCCTCGAATATAGCCCCCCTCGTATATAGCCCCCCCTAATCGGCTACTATTATCATTTGCCCTCGTATATAGCCCCCTATTGAGAAACGCGAAAAGCAACGGAAAACGTATGTTTTTGCGCTAAAAACAGCGTTTTGAGGGTGTTTTCATGCATAGGAGATCATTTGCACATCATTTGGAATAGTTCTGAACATTTTACCTGTGTCGCCTCTTCGACAGAAAATTTTTGATGACTAAAATTTCACAATTTTTGGGCTAAAAGCTGCACTTTTGATTAGAGGAGCTTGGAAACATGCAAAATAACCGCCAGAAATGAGTTCAGGAGGTCAAAAAACCTTACTTTGGGTGCAAATGTAAAATGCCCTCGTATATTGCCCCCCCCCCCCCCCCCCCTCGTGTATAGCCCCCCTCGTATATAGCCCCCCTAATCGGCGACTAACGTTTTGATAGCCCCAGGGGGCTATAAACGAGGGTTTACAGTATCCATGCAAGTTACGTATTTTAAGCAGATTGATCGTATTGGCATACGTAACGTAGACGTAGTACAATACAATACGACGTTAGCTACCACGTTCACATTTCTGTATTTTGCAATGCACTGTTGTGCGTCTGGCGCGATTTCCCAAAAGGCAATGAAACTGAAAGCCAACTGGAGGGAAATGGATAGCTCAAAACAAAATAAGCTTCTGCTTCGGTCCAGATAATTTTTTGACGGCAAGCTGTGAATTCTCTCGAGCCTCAATCTTTATTGCACACTGTCTGCGCGTACGTAGACTGTATGTACGGATGCACTGTACGCAGTACGTACGTATGATACACATACTAACTTCAGAGATAGACACCGTATTGGCTGGAATACGTGCATACATACATATCGAGCGATTTCTGGGTCCAATGCACTGGTTTATTAGCATTACTACGCGAGCGATGCATTCCTCCGACGCTCCTTATTTAGCTGCTTGTAGCTTTGTTTAGCTGACTGTGCTTCTATCACTGGCGTATGCTCCTCTCTTCGCACTGGGAAACGGAGGCAACTTGCTTTTTCTTTTATGCACTCTTTCCATCCACCGTATTTTCGACTCCAGTAAGTTAGTAGTTCATTCACATGCGCGCGTGCGTATGCTCATAGATGGCAAGTACGTACAGGGTGTCCCATTTGGATATGAAATGTCGTTTGGGGTTATAACTTGGGAACCACTAGAGTTAAGGCGCTGAAATTTTTCCTGCAGATACCCAAGAATACGTATAACCTTGTCTAAAAATTTCGTCCCAAAACTCCAATCTGAACGTAAGATATTGGTACCTCAAGTTTCGACCACGAAAATCAAGAGTTTTTGAATCGCAAGTCTGGTCTTCAAGCAAATTTTTGTGACATTCTCATCATAGCGCTTGTCAGTACGTGGTATCTGTTTGACAGGGCAGGCAACAGGAAATCCAAGAGGAGACATTTCTCTTTCCTGACTTGCTGCATGCAAATATCGGTTCACTTCAAAACTCAACTCAGACAAAACCAAACCAGTAGTAACCTGGCAGTAGTCAGTACTGCTCGCCCAAACCGACTCCCCAACTTTTCCTGGTGGATTTTCTCTCGAACTAGCTACCATGTTCTACTAAGCTGAAGATTTTCCCAGAACTGTAAAATAATATTCGTTGTGTGTTCCCACATATTGAATGACATTATGTTGAATATGCCACAAAAATTCGCCTGAACACCAGACTTGCGATTCAAGAACTTGTGATTTTCGTGGTCGAAACTTGAGGTACCAATATCTTATGTTCAGATTGGAGTTTTAGGACGAAATTTTTAGACAAGGTTATACGTATTCTTGGGTATCTGCAGGAACAATTTCAGCGCCTCTAGTGGTTCCCAAGTTATAACCCCAAACGACATTTCATATCCAAATGGGACACCCTGTAGTTGGCGTATGGCGGCTAGTGATGTAGCTGGAAAGCTCAAGCTTCCTCGAGTTCTGAGAGGTGAAGCCGGAGGGTTTAGTGCGCTCCCTTTCTCAAGCAGCGTACTACTGTACGTTACGTACGTATACAGACAGACACAATCAGCATCAGAAGCTGCAAGAGGAGAGAAGGAAAGTTCGATTTGCCAACTGCTGGCACGCGCGGGCGACCAAAGACCTTTTTTGGTCGATATTTTTCCCTTGTCACTCAGGCGCCCGCCCTAGCTGTTCCTGCTGGCATTTCCACTGCTCTATCAAGCTGAAACTGCTCGTCAGAAAGATAATGTACTGAAACTGAATAGAGAAGGAAGAAGAAGGTCGGGACGCCGAAAATAATCTGTAATCTGAAAGACGTACTGTTTTTCTCGCAGCAGCAGTTGTCCCTTCACAGAGAAAAAAGCCCGAGAGGTGAAAGCCGTTTACGATGGCGCTGGTTCCGGAAGACATTGAGAATTACGAGATCTTCGAGTACGTGTGGGCCATCGATCCGGGCACCTTGCGCGGACTGAAGGTGAAGGAACGCGTCTCCAGCCCTATCTTCACTACCGTCCACAACAGCATCGCCTATAACTGGTACCTGGGCCTCTATCCCAAAGGGCATCGAGAGCAAAACACGGACCACTTCATGTTGCTCCTTTTCTTCAAGAACGGCCCGCATTCCAAGACCCGAATCAAGGCCAAGAAACAGCTGTTTGTATGGCGTCCGGAACTCAGCTCCAAAGCCTCCGACGTTCCGGCGTTTCAGCAGGAGAAAGAGACAGAGTACGAAGCCACCTTCGGGTTTCCGTTCGCTGCCAGCAATTTCCTAGAGGGGCACATACAGCCGATCGGTCAGCTGCATCGCTCCTTGGTCTACATCGGCGTGCAGCTGAGTGTTCGCAAGGAATTCTTCCAGAAGTCGTCCCTGTTTCCCCTGCCGCCACCCGAGGAGACGCAGAAGAAGGCTGCAGACTCCAAAGACTCCAACGATCTTCGCGCTCTGCTCTGGGAACAGGTGATGAATCCCAACGAAGCCGCGGTCACCGACTTCATTCTCAAATCTCGCGACAACGTCGCCTTCCCCGTCCACAAGACCGTGTTGCACACGCGCTGTCCGGAACTGAGTCGAATGCTGAAGAATGACATTTCGCGTGAAGTGGTTCAGGGCGAGATGACGCTGAAAAATCTGGACCAGTACGCCCTGGCCGCATTCCTCAAGTTCATGTACTTGGGTACAGTCCCAGACAATTTCGGAAACATCGCGTTTCAGCTGCTGGACGCGGCAGAGATGTATCGGGTGCAGGGAGAGTTGAAGGAGCTCTGCGAAAAGGAGCTGAAGAAATATCTCGATCACAACAACGTCATGCGCTACTTGAAGACGGCAGCGCTCTACCGACTGAGCGAACTGAAATCGGCTTGCGAAAGGGAGCTGATTCGTACTCTGCACCAGGAGAACGCCGCCGCCTATATGTTCGTGGCGAAAGAGTTCGGTTTGGAGGTGCTGACCAGTCTGTCCATGAACATGGTCTTCGACAACTGGGCGGAAGTTCAGAAGGCGCAGGAGGGGAAGAAGATTCTGAAAGACATGGAACTGGTTTCCAAGATCATCACCACTGGATCCCAGCGCACCGGAGTCACAAAGATCAACTACCTGTGCAGCTGCGAGGCTCAGAAACTGGGCAAACGCACCGGCAGCAGTCATGCGCATCCAGCTGGCAATATACACGCCGGATTAGGCCTCCTTAGAAGCGGAAGCAGCAACGCAAGCACCAGCAAACACGCTATGCCATTTTGAACAAGTAGGCTATGTATCGTATAACGAAGAATGGAAACCAGCCACCAAAAAGAATAGATGTATGAAGTTTATTTTCTTGTACATGAAATTATTGTTTGTAGGCTAGTGGCGAATTTTACGTACAGTAGCGCCGCCTTTTTGCCGTGTTATTCAGACGTAAAAATGAATAAGTACATAGCACTCTAGGTCTAGCAGAAAATTCGGACACGAGGTAGCTAGCGTTGACTTTTAGTTTTAGGCACTTTTATCCATTATTTTCTTTCATGTTCATGAATACATTTTGGATGTAATGTTAGGGTTTGTTTGACTAAAACCGGCTAGTGATAGGTGATTGTGATGGACAGGACAGTACTTATGGGCTCCTCGTGGCAGGCAACTGTCGAAATTTAAATGTCGACATTTTTAAACTTCTTCGCTATCTGCGCTATCGCTATCTTATTCGCTATTGCGACGGTTATAGCTTTCTCTCCTGCGAAGATATGCCTATAGGCAATTTTTGTACAAAACATTGGACGAAAGGTTTCTGTATGTAGGCCTATGTCTTTCTGCACGAATTTGATTTGTGCATAGTACTCTCAGTCTCAATGGAGAAAGCGAGAAGCGTCGTAATTAGCATGCAAATACCGTATTTACCGCTGCATGCCTCTGCGCCCCTTTCAAAAACATAAAAGATGTCCCATTCCCATGCATAGCCCCCTATGCATTGCCCCATATAGAACCTCTCAATTTCTGCTTAGCCCCCATATGCACCGGTAAACATACGGTAGCGAAGAAGTACATTTTTGGCAAATTTTTGGGGCTTAGAAATGAAATGAACTACTATCTGTTTTTTTTTGGAAAAAGACTAGTGTTAGAGAGTGCCTCTGTAGAAAATGCACCTTAGGCACCTTTCTTGAGGTCCAGCAGCCGTTTTCCAAACATATTGAGACTTCGAAGGGGCATGCCTTAAACCGAAATCTGCAAAAAAATGGAGTAGAATGATGGTAAGAAGTTTTGAAAAAAGTGGCTGGCACAAAGGGGGTACATTGGGCCTACCAGCACTCATAGTCTCATACTATCTCAGCATACAGGAGGGGTTAAATTTTAAACTGGTCAGCAACGTAATGCGGGGAAGTCTCAATATGTTTGGAAAACGGCTGCTGGACCTCAAGAAAGGTGCCTGGTGCATTTTCTACAAAGGCACTCTAACACTAGTCTTCTTCCAAAAAAAACAGATAGTACAGTCCTTTCCTTGCTTCGGTCACAGACTGTTACAGCATGTACACAAGGCCCGTGTTTCAGCGCTAGCTGGTATTTTTAAGAGTAACCTACTGTATGTATACCTACGCGTATGAAAGCCGGGTGAAAAATCCTTTATTTCAAATAATGTTGTGTGTGCGTATACGTACATACATACTGTACATATTTGAGTCGCATCTAGTCGACTTTTACTTTGAGAGGCGAGAAGCAAATTGTAGCAATAAGATTTGTCTAAATAGATACTAAATACATACATAGTTGTTGCGCCGTGAGCGGCCAGTGACGTAGACGTTTATTTCTTATCATATATTATTTTCTATAAAGTTATGTATTGAGGATAAACACGCTTCAATGATAAAATCCTACACATATGTACGTACATGTAGTGTTGTCCATATACATAGAATTGTTTGCTTTTCTTACTGTCGGCAATAATTATGCAAAACACATGTCGATGTCAATTGTCAACACTCAACAGATCGAAGGTGACACATGCTCCACCCAACCCTGTCTATGCTACATGTATAAAATAAGCTTGTTTTCCCGAATGACAGCAGTATCCCAGCCAAAAAAGCATGAAAATCCCCAATAGGCCTACTACGCTAAGCTATTCCCTATTGATTTGGGCATTACACAAACAATTAGCAAATTACTTCACTCACGACAGAAATACGATATTTAAAATTAGCAACGCATCAGTGTCAACACTTGCCCTATGACAAAACTGATCAATGCCTTCCTGAAAAGAAAAATGTAAGCTCAGGTGGTGTAATATTTCATACATACCCCAGCAATTAAAGTTATTGACAGCGGGCTAGCACTGTACAGAAGAGCGGCCTGTACAAGAAGAAGGGGACTTCGATTTAATCCCCACGATGATGTATGTACGTACGTACACGTGTTTCCCACCAACAATATTTCGAAAAGCGTGCCCAACAAGCTGGGCTCCTTATACATACCAATACATGCTGTACGTACCGTATTTACCGGTGCATAGCCCCTAATGCATAGCCCCCAATGCATAGCCCCATATTGGCAAAACATAAAAAGTGCCCAATGCATAGCCCCTCTCCCCCCTATGCATAGCCCCATATACGTATGTGCTGAAGAGTACCTGAAGCTACCTATATAAGCTGGTCATAAGCTACCCATAGCTACTCCCACACCAAGCTAAGATGCCTATAAGCCTGCTTTGGGGGTGTATTGTACCAGAATAACCCTGTTTTGACTTCGATTATGCCCCAAAACACGTGCTTTTGACCTAAAAAAATATGCCTCTGCGCCACCTCTCAAAAACATAAAAAATGTCCCATGCCCCCCTATGCATAGCCTCATATAGGACCTCTCAATTTTTGCATAGCCCCTGCACCGGTAAATACGGTAGTATGTGTATATGCATACATATAATAGTAAAAGGTATGGACATGTACATTATGGGATCTTCCGCTGTGTCTACAGATAATGTACACGCGAGACATAATGGTTTTCATTCAAGGGCACCTGTCTTCACTTCATGTGCAGAGCAGAAAATGAAGGAGTGTTAAGGCCAACAGGTGTATTGAGGAGGTGACGCAGGATGCGGACGCAGTTCGAATCAGTCGCCAAGTGTTGCAACCATGCCAGTCGCAGCAGCAGAGACTTAATCGATGCCAACTTCTCCAGAGAAGAAAATCCACTGTCAGACTGTGCGGAATGCCGCGAGGGCGATTGACGCACTTGGAGTGCTGGCGCCAGCCGAACCGAATGGAGTTGTTCTTGCACAGGTTGAACTTATCACAGTCCTGATACATGCGGCCGTTCTCCACGTTGTAGAGTAGGACGCAGGCTTGCGGCTCCGGAAAGATGGAGTCGCAAGTCTGATTGCGTCGCCGACCAACCGCCTCGTACTTCTGATTGCAGACGATAGAACGATCTCGACCCACCGCACTTCGATCATTATTATTGTTTTGGTAGTAGCCATTGTTATTGTATGAGCCGCGGGTGCGAGTACGAGTAAACTCAGCACCGTTAGCCAGCTGTTGACAGTAGAGCAAGAGAGACCAGAAGCGGAAACAGCGACGAGCGTTCCAGCCTCCGCAAAACTTCTGCTTCTTCAGCTCACCTTCTTCTCCTTCCGTTTTCATGTCGAATCGTCGAAGCGAGGTCATGACGAGAGTGGCTCATTGCTCAATATCAGTCGCAAAGCTTGGGCAGTGACCAATGTGGCACATAACGCTACGTATGGTATACATACTCTAGGAACAAAGTCCATGCGTAGAAGTTTCCGCTTGTTGCGGAGGAGATGAGAAAAGGCTGAGAAGGAGCAAGTCCAGCAGGCAGCGGTGATATTCCTAATAGAGTTGCACCCGTGATGGTTTGCTGGGTAGGAGGGTGGGATTTGATCTTTATCCGCTGTCCCTTCGCCGCCAATATGGAGATGGATGCCTACCGTGATTGGCTAAGGGAAACGGAGTAAGCGAATTTGAGGGAGGCTTGAAGATAGATTGAATTTGTGGCGAGTAATCACTCGGGAGTTATGGAGTCCGGCGAAGGCCGCACTGGATCGCAAAGCAGAAGAGAGGACACAAACAGACCGCCCCGTCAAATAGCGTAGACAGAAGTATGCGTGTATTAGGCCTTGGACTTGGCCACAAAGAGCTGAATAGCTGCTACCATGTCGCTTAGAAAGATAACGAGCGTCGTCAAATAGCGAGTGGGAAGTTGTTGCGTCCGTAAAATAAAAGTGGTTCAATCACAGATATAGCTCGTCCAAGGCTTAGAGACAGGAGTGACCAATAGGGCAGCTGCGAAAAAGTGGGGCGTACAAGCTGTCAGACTGACGCTAGGTATGTACACAGAGCTTCGCCCACCAAGGCTATTGAAGTTATTACGACCGCTTTGTCTGCTTTTATTTTCTGTCGTGTCGCTAAAGTGAGTTTAGCTGGGCGGCTGGCAGTGGTATGTAATTCGGTCCGAAAAGGCGGAATAAGGTAAGAGAACCGGTGACATGCCGTATATGCAGAAAGCGGCAAAAGCCCCTAAAGACCGCCACTACAACCACGCCGCAATTGCTTTCATCGTAAAAGTGGGAACTGGAAGGCGAAGAGATGTGATTAGCATTGATCGAGTTTTTGTTTCTGGAAAATTAGCACAGGAGGACGCGTCTGCAACTATCCTCTGCCTCAATTGTCAACACACAAGCAGGCGCCGATCCGTGAACTGTAAAATGGGCGCCAGTGCCACAAAGTTGTCGGTGGGTGTTGGTTGACAAGGCAAGAGCAGTAGTGGGCAACAGTGCAGAAAGAGGATGGGACGAGAGAGCGTCATGCACGACCGTCGATAAGGAAGAGGAGAGCGTTTATTTTTGGAGACGAAGAGGATGAAGCAGAGAGAACAGTGTTTCCGCAACGGCCCATCAAGCACCGCCGCCTCCACCGTCCTTAACTCGGCGCGCCATTTTTAATCTCCACTAATGCCCGCAGTGCAGGCGGCAAAGTCGCTGAAAAAGGCGCAACGAATGACTTCCTTCCCGGACGGACCTGCGCATGTTCCAAAAGTCGCAGTTCAGTAGTAGCTATACGTAGCAGCCACAGAGATAGGGTATATTATGTAAACAGCAGCAGTCAAAGCGCAGGCCGCCCGCTGAAGCAATACATGCGTTAAGTAGGGAGCTAGGGCACAGGCGGGAGCTGATGACAGAAAGAAAAATCTCTGCCCAGAAGCACACGGGAGCAAGGCGAGCTGGCAATTTTTCAGGCGCGGGCGGCGCGGCACAAACACTCGGACAAGCCACAAATAATTGCCAGAGTCACGGAAGCTGACGCGAGCTTGGAAGAAGCAACTCCACCACCACCGTCCAGGCACACGTATGTGTACGAGGTCTTCTCTCCTCACGTCGCCAGCGAAAACGCAGAAGAGGAGAAGCAGGGACCGGAGATTGTGGTGCGGAGATAAAGCTTTAATCCGGGCAGAAGGGATTGATTCGCGGCCTGCTGGTTGGCTGGCAGCTCCCCTTTTATGCACGGGGCGGGCTTTTGTCCTCCTGCTACCACTAGTAGCAATCTTTCATGGCTTATCGCATCGGCGCCATGCGACCAACTGACATCCAAACAGAGGGCGAGAAAAAACTGTCACTCTCAATCAGGAAAATAGAAAATTGCGTCAACCGCCCTCCGCCTCCCTCTCCTCCACTTTTCTCGCTCCTGTTTTAGTTGCACGCGCGCACAAGTCCCTCAAGTCTCTTCATTCGCCCTACCCGAGCAGCCAGCAGTACGTAGCTCAGCTTTAGCCGTTAGCTTACGGTGGTTCGAAACAAGGCAGGCGCTCCTAATCACACTTTCAAGTGCGATATTACTCTCTCGTTGTTTGAGTGAATTGATTTTCCCCTGATGACAGCTAAAAAGGCTCCATGGAGAGAACAAACCACCTCTTTGCGCATATGCCTGATCGTTCGATGCACATGCTCAGTCAGTAGTCGTCTGCTTTGGCGCAAAGGCCGTAGGTGCAACAGCTTACTGATGATGATAAGAGGATGCTCCTTGATGGTTGAGAGACTCTCATCATCATCAACATCCCATTCGGTCATTGCCCTGCCTTCGTTTTCTGCCTCGCCTAACATTCCCGATGAGAGGACTTGAATAGTTCATGAGGAATAACTTCGACTGTCACATGCTGTTACAGAGGGGCCCTCTTACCGCTTCCCCACATTGTGCACACGTCTATTATGCACTTATTTAGTTCTAGACCGTAGTATGGGTAGTCAGTCAGAGAGCATTCTGGCCAGCTAACGCTAGAAAAATCATGAGCTCACACATGCATTTTTCCGTAATAACCGGAATCGAGCGGCTTGGAATCAGGGCAGAAACAAGTTTGGATGCGATTGTAACGATTAGCTAACTGCTAAGCTTCGCATGTATAGAACATCAGCTATAGTCTGTCCAATAGCAGTTGGCACTTGGACTCAAGGCGAGTTGCGTAGTTTGCATGTACTTCTGCTAAATAGGAGTACACGAAGCGTGGACAGAAATCCGCATTTGTAAATCTATTTTACGCAACGCGCCTTGAGTCCAGGTGCCAACTGCTATTGGCCAGACTATAGGGCAACAACGCGACAGCATATCTGCATGCGCCCAGCATAGGAATTTTCGTGCTTGCATAGAAACGTTAATAGCGACATTGCGGGTACACACACATACCAAATCTGTACGATGTCGCAAGTATGTACATACTGGTTGAGTGTGCAAGCGTCCGACATTGTGTAATATAAGTGTAAAATAAGCGACGAAAGACTAACATGGCAACAAAGTCGCCCTCCGATCCGCGAAGAGGTAAATGGCTACTCTCATCTTTGTTGGCGCAAAGTGTCACTCTGTGCAGCGCTGCCATGCTCAGCGTGGAGTTTTCCAGCTTCAAGCCGCAACTCAGTTGTCATTCCTCCTGGCGTCATCTGAGACAGGTGGACGCCATTCTCCTGTCCCTGCTGACTCTTGCCGCCTGTCATCTGTGCCTCAGCTGTCTCCTCTCAGTCGACACGCTGACACGCGGGGCCAAGCAAGAGCAGCGATGGTGGAGGGATCGCTGTCAATTTCTCAGCTTCCGCTCAATTAGCCGCGTCTCAGCCGTGCTAATGGGCCTCCTTATTCTGTCACTGACGCTCGCCTTTCTTGCCATCACCTTCGAGCAATCACCGCAGTTTGTCCTGCCTAAAATTACCATGGAGCTTCAGAGAGTAAAGAGAGACGCCGTGGCGGCCACGGTTGCACACAGCCAACCCCTACAGAACCCTCTGCTTTGGAACTTTCTGACGGAACTGGCGTTGATAGTACACTGTAAGGCCGTTTCTATGCTTGCTTTGGTCCTGTACGTATGTCGAGCGTACATACCCGTACATGGACGTAATGTACTGTACATATGTATTTCAGCTGTGTTTGTCATCATGACTTCGATATTGCTGTCCAGGGAAGTAATTTTTCACTACTCATCAGATGACAAATCTGAAGAAAGCATAAGCGAGCCTAATTGCACAGTAAACAATAACAATGGTGGCAATGCCATGGACTCTGCCAAGGCGAAAGATGCTTCGACGACTCCGTCATCGCCAAAACAACAGAAGCGGGAACCAATTATCGTGTTTTACGAGGATATCGAAGGGCACTTGGTAAACAAAGGCTACGATATGGCATAAGATAATATCCGTGACACTCGCCGCTTTTGGGTTTCAGGTAGACGAAATGTATGAAGACGGGTACAATCCATGGGAATTCTACGCCTAAGAATGTCAAACAAATTACTACGTTCGTCCAGCTAAATACAAACATAACAAAGATCAAAAGACAAGATAACTCGACGGACAATAATAATTATTCTTGTTCATACGAAGAGTACCGTGGTAACCACAACAAGTGTCGTCCTTGACTGATAAACCAAAATAAGTGTTTTATCATTGTCAATAAAAGATTCCACAAGTTTTGGCACAAGCATTGTTGCACAAAAATGTACTACTAACATACACTATTTCGCACTTGCAGCATGTCCTCAACCAGCGGCGCTGTAGTTCGCACTTTCCACAATGTTCAACGAATAAAATCCAATCCCCAGCCATATCATATCATAGGAGTGGGTCAGTCGGTGTTGAGCAGATTGGAGGTGAAAATCTGCTGCAGTATCTGTGGGATGTCGGCAGTTCTCTCGCAGACGAAAGCTCTTCCAGCCGGCAGCGCTTTCTTCAGCCTCTCCGCCTGGTCACCCAAGGAGCCGATGAGCATGAGAAACACATTCACCTTGTCATCAGCAGTCATCAGAGTGGCCAGTCGACGATGACTGATACCGTATCTGTCCAAGTTCGCATCCGACAGCAGCACCACAAAGTACTCGTCCGCCTGCTCCGCCTACAAAACATCAACCAATACGCAGCTATGCAAATCTGTACATATGCGTTGTAATTTAAGTAGGCATACCAGCAAAGATCTGGAGCATACATAATGACGTACATACCCGTACATCTATCAACCCAAGTGTATTTTATGGCAAATACTGTAAATCCAGAAATTTTCGTCGTCGTTTAATTTTCGTACAATTCGTACAAAAAAGTTTGTCCGAAAATTAATGGATACGAATTTTACAATGATGAACCCCAAAAATTTTACTTTCACCCAGAAACCACACAACACGACGGCCTTTGCATTCTGTCCATGACTATGGCGCCACTTCCCTTGTACGTTCATTCAATCCTCCCTCAGTACATGCATGTACTGTACGTAGAATAATCAATGCATTTGGTACGTACATTCGCTCATACGGTGACGCATGCAATTTTTTTGTGCTCATACATGGTTGACCCACCATCCTGTACGAAAATTAATGGATACGAAACAGGCGACCCCCTCCCAGTACGAAATTTAAAAGAGTACGAAAATTTCTGCATTTACAGTAGCAAATTAGCAAATTTTATGGCGGGCAAAATCTTAAACACGCGAGTGAGCTGTTTCATAGTATTATCTTTATATTATTTATTTATTTATTTATTTATTTATCTTTATATTATTTATTTATCTTTATCTTTATATTATCTTTAAAAGAGGTAATAATGATCGGAGAAGCTTTTTGGCCAAAGGTGACCTCAGTACGTTACGTAGCTACCTCTTGGGGCAATTGGCGCACGGCTTCTCTGGTTGCTTCCAGCGTGTGGTCGCCGCTCATACAGAACTGAGAGTGAGCCAGCATGGACTTCAATGCGTCCAATCGCTCCTTCTGGTTGCGCGGCGGACGCTCGGCACTGGTGAACTCCAAGGAAGACACTTCGCCAGAATGACCCACGATATCGTACTGCAAACAACAGACAATCCACTTCACGCACGTACAATAGAGTATGCCTATCGCACGCAGTATGCGAGTACGTACAAATCGGTAAAACTAAGACCCCTCCATCAGACAACAAAACAACCCCACATTGGACGTGGTTATTATAGTCTGGCCAATAGCAGTTGGCACTTGGACTCAAGGCGAGTTGCGTAGTTTGCATGTACTTCTGCTAAGTAGGAGTACACGAAGCGTGGACAGAAATCCGCATTTGTAAATCCACATATTTTACGCAACGCGCCTTGAGTCCAAGTGCCAACTGCTATTGGCCAGACTATAGATAGCCAGCGCGAGGGGGAGCCAACCTTGAACTTGTGCTCGTAGTCCTTGAGTGCTTCCATGAGCATGAGGGAGGCCTCAAGCGTCTTCTGGAGTCGGCCGTCGTATCCGTTGAAGCGGTACATGCTGCCGGAGACATCGACGCAGAGGCGGAGGCGCTTGGGCTTCTCCTGTGGAGTTCCCGGCTCCGGCTCCTTCTCCACGCGGCGTCGGTACACGCCCTTCTCCCCAGTCAGTCCCTCCACCAGCTTCCCTTCGTCCACATCTCCGCTCGTCTGATGTCGAACCCACTGACGCTCCTTCCCCTTCGCCTGTGTATCGCACACACATGTATCATACAATACGTAGATACGTACGTAGTACGTACGTACACCCTGTGTCCCACGTAAACCTCCCTAACGATCCAGCCTTATAACTTCCGTATTACAGCAGATATCAAGCTGAAATTTTGTCCCCAGAAACCCAAGAACATGCCATACCTCAAAATTTGAGTCAGATAAGCCCACAGCGAACGAAATTACAGGCATTGAAATGTTGGACCCAATTTTTATCATTTTCCACATTGAGCCATGGTTTTGAGATGGTACTCTTCTGCTCAGCATGGTCAAGCAGCTCATCCAGCATGGCAATATGGCAAAACAACAATGGCTGATCATCATCACAGTCCAGAACACATAGGAATGAAAAGTACAGGCGATATGCAGCTCATAGCCACCTTCAAGGGGCTGTCGAGGTCAATAGTGGCACCACTGATTTCAAAATGTTGAAAAACCTGGTCGCAACTTTGCAAGCTCGTATTTCCATCCCTACTTGACCTATCTGGCTCAAATTTTGCCCCAAAATATGGCATATTCTTGGGTTTCTAGGGACAAGTTATAAGGCAGGATCGTTAGGGAGGTTTACGTGGGACACCCTGTAGATGCATACCAAACAAGCTACACACACAGTAGGTACAGTATGTCAGTTTGCAGTGAAACCTCATCACTACGACTTTGCCTGCCCGCACCTGCAGAGAGTCGATGACGATGCGCAGTTGCGCCACCTGCGTCTCCACTTTGGCGTAGAACTTGTGGTAGGAGTCGGCGTCGAACTCCGACATCTGAATCTCCTTCAGGCGTTGGCGATAAGCGCGCTGAGCCATCTGACGCGCTCGCTCCCGGATCTCCGGCGGAATGTCCGCCTTCAGCTCCTCGGACACCTGGAACACCGGATGACCGCTGTCCAGTCGATAAGGACCGCCCACTCCGCCCAGACCCGCCGTATTATAGCCACCTACATACACGAATGCACATTCAACATAAACTTAACACAAATGTGTACGTACAGTACGTGTAAACGTTATATGTCGCAGAGGAATCGGAAAGATACCGAGATTTGCAACAAATCCCGCTGGCGGGATTCGAAAATCAACATCCCGCTAGCAGGATAAATGTGAAATGTAAAGATTGCACCTGTTTTTGACACCCGACATCACCAAAAGCTGGGCAGTTTGGTACATAGTACACTGAAGCTAACTGACAAGCTATGGCTAGTCCATTTGGTGCGTGTGTGGTCAGTGTGTGCGCCGTGCGGTCTTGTCTTTTCTTTTCTCCGTTCTCAATCAATAATAGTAACAACTGCGCTGTGATGAAGAAAAGAACTCTTGTATGGAAGAAACTTCTGCTGTAGCAGTTCGGTTCCGATATCAAGAAGACTGATCCTCATCACAAGCAGCCTTCAATCCCTGTTTCAACAGCCCAATCACATAGACATGAAAATATCCTCAGCTTTCTATCCGGACATTCAAGCTTCAACTCATTTCTCCACCTTCCACCACGTCCACCCATTTTGCAAAAGACTGAGAAGCTGAAAGCCAGTTCCGCCGCCTTCATCTGACCTGACTCACTCCCTTCCTGGACCCTGGCTCGTCGTTGATCATGATTTTGGACGCTGCTTCGATTTTGACCGCCGATCTTTTTTTATACGTATACATTATGTACGTATGTACAATACATGTAAAAGTGGGGTGATTTCTAATAGCCAACTTATGCAAATTTATGTATAAAGTACTTGGAGCCATAAGTTGAAACTACGTACGAATTGTATGTAGAGCGCTATTTTCATACACAATATGGTTGGTATTCGCCATGTTTACTGCATTTGTGGTATGCGATAATACCATTGGTTGTATGTTGTGCGCACGCATGCGATCATGAATAAAGTGATGATACTATCTTTCAGACCCCGATCTACCATCCACACACATTCCAAACATACCAGTTCCTCCAGCGAATGTTCCTCCGCCCTGATGCGGTGCTCCAGTTGGATCGAGGATGCCATGCTTCGGCCCTGTCAACTTGTCCAATGAGCCCTCTTCCTGCTGTCCCATTTCCAGCTTCTCCTCCCCTTCCGCTTTCCCCAACATGCGCTTCCAAGCAGCCAGAGAATTCTCCAGGCGCCCCTGCACACAGGGATCAGGTTTTTACGCTGCCAGTATTGCCGGCGCAAAATACGTGACCTTTTACGAGTATACCATTGATGTTTCCCAGACCCTGACGCCACCGGAGGAGTCAGCAGTGACCACGCCTTCACTGCCATAGGGAGCGAGTACGAATGCGGCCTCCATCAGCTGACATACCCAACTCGTGTACTGAGCCGGATACTTGGGAGCAGGAACTGGCATGTATAGCACTGTGCCTCGCGCAAAGTCAGTCACTTCCAGAAATCCAGCGCACTGCGTCAGATTCACATCTATACAAAGTCTCATAGAGATGTTGGGCACAATAAATAAATACACTTAGTGCGCTAGATATGTGCTACGGGCACGGAGTGAGTGAAATAACTCATGGTGAACCGCCTCACACGAGAATAAAAATTAGCGCGTGTGAACAAGTGAAACCAAGGAGCTACGTACTTGAGTGAAACATAGCAAAACTCAAACGTTCAAACTCACCGCGAGTTCATTGGTGAATTCACTCACGACGTAGCGCGCGCTTTACCTTTTGACTGCGCTCGAACCGGTAGCTTCCACACCGGTATCGCTTTGCATATCTGGCCAATGCCAGGGAGACAGGCGTACTGAGAGGTGGAGTGAACAAGGCGCAGAGCCTGCTCAGACACCCAATACGGCTGCTTCGCATTCACCAACGCTTCCTCACCACGCTCATAGCCGAATACGTCGCCATCACTCTACAACATCGGCAGCACTGTTACTACTACTAGAAATACTACCTACGTACGTATACGCAACAATTTCATCACAAAGCATGCAGAACGCACAACTAGCAACCTCCAGTTCCGGAAATCCAAGTGAGACCAAGCCCCGATGTTGCTCCGTCACAAATAATCGATTCGGGCCTCCTCCTCCTCCTCCTTTTGTCAGGTGTGACAGAAGAGCGCCGGGCACATCTTCCACAGCACAAGACGAGAGAGTAGACACGGGGAAATCAGACAACACCTCGCTCAGTCGCACCCTGTCTCCGAGAAAGGACACCCGAAATACCCTAAAAACAGTTCCCTCCTCATCAGTGCGATAAACAACTTGCTGTGTATCAGCGCATAGCAGCCAAGGAAAGGAAGTTGACCTGTCATCGGTGGTTTGCAGCAAGAGCAGATGGGGATGCGTAAGGACGCAGCTTCTGATCTGCAGTTCCGAGGGCAGGGAGAAGGAGTGGATGGTGCGCTGGACGAAATCCACCCTTCCCATCCAGCTCCCGTCCAACTGATAGAGAAAGACGCAGCTCTCCTTTGACGCCAACGACGGAAGCATGCGAAACTGGCTCTTCTCCGCCGGAGGCACTACAGTACATAGGATAGACAATGGTACAACGCCCTCATACTTTCTGTCTGTTGGTGTAATTGTATACTATACATACGGACACGACTATTGGTCCAACCACTAAGAGCTAGTGCGAATTCGCAACCAATGGCATAAAATTCATACTCTGAAAGACATTTGCGAGTTTCTCAAGCGTCTTCGGAAGCGCAGAAGAAGTGGTGTTCACTTGATGCGCTTGTCGATTTATCACATCCAGCATCAACAGTTTGTTCGTCTAAATACATAAAAGAACCGCCCTCATCATTTGAACTCACACATCACATGTGGTTGAAGCTACCGGTAAACCAAAAGTACATACGTACGTACACACGTAAGTACATACGTACAGCTTCTTCATGAACGAGAATGCATCCGGAAAAATGTGCGGGGTTGAGCGTGGCCAGTTTGACCCTGGGCTGAAACCATTGGCCTCTGCTGGTGGGAAAGAGATGGTACAAATCGACGGCGGCTCCGTATCTCGCTCCAGGATTGATCTGATACACGCCCACTGGATTCACTGTCGCCAGAAAGATCTCACCACCGTCTGCAACAGAACGATTGCCATGTCAACAACGCCAATTCAAAACCTTCACTGCTCCAACAGTAAATTGTTTTTTTTTAGAAAAAGGTAAATTTTGGTGCACAAACGTTTCATACCGTACATGCTGCCACAATGCGTGTGCAGAGCATTGCTCATAAAGAGTAGGTATGCGTACCATTGGCGACGACGTCTGAGACCATGTTGACTTGACTCATGGGCAGCTGCCAGCTGAGAAGCTGTTCGCTGAATGTTTCAGTGCGCATGTCAAACTGGTCCAGGTGAAAGGTGGCCGGATTATACTCGAACGGACCCTACGTACCAAAAGGCACAGTGTACTCTGGCTCTACCTACGTACGTTCACATTTCGGTGTTCAGTCATGTACTGCATACGTACCTACTACTTGTTTCATCCTGTTCTTCAGCAGTGTTGAAGAGCGCTTCTCTGGAAATGCACCTTAGGTACCTTTTTTATGGTCCAGCAGCCATTTTCCAAACATATTGGGACTTCCGCATTACATTGCTGACCAGTTTGCAATTTAACTCCTCCTGTATGCTGAGATATGGCTGTTGGTAGTGTGATATTTTTGTGTTCTGGCCTGGACTTTCTTCGAACCACTTTATTCAATCAAGATAACACCAAAGATTGCCCATTCGGCACGCGCACTTCATATTTATACTACCGCCAATCTAGCCAAAATAGAGCAACTTGCCAAGCATCAAATGTACAGCACATACGCCATCTTAAACGCCTACGAGAAGCTTACGAAATGTCGATGAAGATCACGAAAACAATTTTCGCCGACTTCATAAAAACTACTGCAACTTGCATTCCAAGCATCAAATACATTACAGCATGAAATACATATACGTATTGCTTTTTACATGAAAGCTGCTAAATCTTGGCATCTTCGCACGTTACGTATGCACTACCACATATAAATTATTATGCTTAGCTAATTACATGCAAACGTACCAATAATAATTGACATCATCGACGTACGCTTACGTATCTTTGTCATTTATGCTCTTTTATCAAAGCCAATCTAATTTATGATTGTCACATGCTTACGTATGTACCTCTCAAACATTATTCCACTTTTCTACCGTAGACAAGCATTGAGTAGTTATTGGTGCCTATTTATTCCTGCACCTCACATTTTTGTGTTCTGGCCTGGACTTTCTTCGAACCACTTTATTCAATCAAGATAACACCAAAGATTGCCCATTCGGCACGCGCACTTCATATTTATACTACCGCCAATCTAGCCAAAATAGAGCAACTTGCCAAGCATCAAATGTACAGCACATACGCCATCTTAAACGCCTACGAGAAGCTTACGAAATGTCGATGAAGATCACGAAAACAATTTTCGCCGACTTCATAAAAACTACTGCAACTTGCATTCCAAGCATCAAATACATTACAGCATGAAATACATATACGTATTGCTTTTTACATGAAAGCTGCTAAATCTTGGCATCTTCGCACGTTACGTATGCACTACCACATATAAATTATTATGCTTAGCTAATTACATGCAAACGTACCAATAATAATTGACATCATCGACGTACGCTTACGTATCTTTGTCATTTATGCTCTTTTATCAAAGCCAATCTAATTTATGATTGTCACATGCTTACGTAGGTACCTCTCAAACATTATTCCACTTTTCTACCGTAGACAAGCATTGAGTAGTTATTGGTGCCTATTTATTCCTGCACCTCACATGTGAGGTGCAGGAATAAATAGGCACCAATAACTACTCAATGCTTGTCTACGGTAGAAAAGTGGAATAATGTTTGAGAGGTACATACGTAAGCATGTGACAATCATAAATTAGATTGGCTTTGATAAAAGAGCATAAATGACAAAGATACGTAAGCGTACGTCGATGATGTCAATTATTATTGGTACGTTTGCATGTAATTAGCTAAGCATAATAATTTATATGTGGTAGTGCATACGTAACGTGCAAGATGCCAAGATTTAGCAGCTTTCATGTAAAAAGCAATACGTATATGTATTTCATGCTGTAATGTATTTGATGCTTGGAATGCAAGTTGCAGTAGTTTTTATGAAGTCGGCGAAAATTGTTTTCGTGATCTTCATCGACATTTCGTAAGCTTCTCGTAGGCGTTTAAGATGGCGTATGTGCTGTACATTTGATGCTTGGCAAGTTGCTCTATTTTGGCTAGATTGGCGGTAGTATAAATATGAAGTGCGCGTGCCGAATGGGCAATCTTTGGTGTTATCTTGATTGAATAAAGTGGTTCGAAGAAAGTCCAGGCCAGAACACAAAAATATCACAGTAGGCCCAATTTTCCCCCCACTTGCCCGCCACTTTTTTCAAAAATTCTTAACATCATTCTACTCCATTTTCTTCGCAGATTTTGGTTTGGGGCATGCCCCTTCGATATTTTGATGAATATGGCGTGATATAGTCCAAAACGCGGTAATTTTGGCTAATTGATCATTTTCGTCAATTTTTATGGTGTTTTCATCAAAATATCGAAGGGGCATGCCCCAAACCGAAATCTGCGAAGAAAATGGAGTAGAATGATGTTAAGAATTTTTGAAAAAAGTGGCGGGCAAGTGGGGGGAAAATTGGGCCTACCAACAGCCATATCTCAGCATACAGGAGGGGTTAAATTGCAAACTGGTCAGTGGCTGCTGGACCATAAAAAAGGTAGCTAAGGTGCATTTCCAGAGAAGCGCTCTTCAACACTGCTGAAGAACAGGATGAAACAAGTATAGTCGAACAAGAAATTTCATGAACCATTGAAATTTTTTCTCAGCCAATAAAAGACGTAGAGCACAGCGGTGAAACGTCTACGGCTAACTTTAGCTCGCCGTTCCAATAAAAAAAACCGTTTGTCTCCAGCTGCTCTGTGTGTCGAGATCTCGCCAAATTTCTTCAGTACTGAAATCACCAAATTGGGCGTGGACCATTGGGCAATTCTAAACCTCGCAAATGTCCGAAAAATCAAAATGACAGAAATAAGCATAAGTGATGAAGACGATGAAAATGCGCATCGGGCATACAGGGTCGTGGGGTGTCGTGGTTTGCGTGGTTTAGCGTCTGCCAAATGGTGACACGATTTCAGTGCTGAAGAAAATCGGCGAGATCTCGACACTGAGAGCAGATAGAAGAAAACGGTTTTTTTATTGGAACGGCGAGCTAAAGTTAGCCGTGGAAGTTTTGACCGCTGTGCTCTACGTCTTTTATTGGCTGAGAAAAAATTTCAATGGTTCATGAAATTTCTTGTGCTACTATAGTACTGCAGTTACGCTGCTGCGTTGTGAATGTACGTATACTGTATGTACGTACTTCCATAGTGATGGGCATCGTTTGCATGCTGAACTCCATCGGCTCCTGGCCAGTGTTGAGGCGCCAGCTGCCCAGTTTCCGCACGTCCGGCAGTGGAAAGGTGTGTGCCAGACGCACAGCCACCTGCGCCAGTCGCTTGCCCACGGGGATGCCGTGCTGTGCCAACACATCCGTCACCGTCTCCTGCGCACTCGCAGAAAACGCGTCGAAGTCGAACACGTTGCGCACGGCGTCCGGCAGAGAATCATTCGGAAAAGCCTAGCGAAACAAAAGAGCCTACCCGCCTGCCACTGTGCACGAAGCTCTCAAGTCTTCTACAAGCGATGCTACTCAGCGTAACACTCGTACGTACGGGATAATTCGGGCTACCACCTCACTCAATCTTCTCTAGGGAAGGGGCATAACCAATAAAAGCGGTGCTTTTGTCTGGAAGGTGGCACACTGGTGCGTTGTACTATTCACCCTTGTCAAACAAAATTTATAGCAGGGTGCCTCGAATATGCTCTGGACCAACGCAAGCGTACCCCGCACCATCCCATAGGCAACATGATATTTTCAGTTCGTACTTGAAGGTGTTTGACGATATTGACGCACTCTCTTGTGGAGTAGGGGTAGGCGAGTAGACCTTCGTCGGCCATCTCTCTCAGTTGGGCGAACGCACCCACCAGCTTCCCCAACAGCTGCTCCGGCACATCCGGACCGTACTGACGCAACATGGACAATTCCGAAGACAAACTCGGATTGTCCACCGCGTGACATGCAAACACATCGCCTACAAAGCACAGAAGCATTCATTGCATAGATATTAGCTGTAGGCCTACTACACTACACAGGTACAAACAAAAACCAACCTACTTACCCATGGCTCCGAAGAAATCGTTGCCCAGAAATGGGAAACCCGGACGATTGGCCAGCACGATCACTCGGAACTCGGAATGCATTCGAATCAGGTTCGGATCACTATCCACCATCGCTGCAAACAACCGACACATACGTACAGTACATACGCACAAACTTACTGTACTTCCCACAAGGTAGGACAGATGTTTGTTTACCATCATCGAAATGCGAGGGAACGATGCGTCTTCCATCAGCCAGATGCATATGACCGGACTCGAGTAGGCTTTTCAGAATACACGTGACATGAGTCGGAGCTTTGTCGCCTTCGTCAATCACCAGAACATGGCCGAGCTTCACCGCTTTCACCTAAAAATATAAAACATGAGGCCTATGACTGCAAAATATCATGGCGTAAGGGTAAACAGAAAGAAAAGCACACCAGCGGCGAGTCTTCGTAGAAGAGAATTCCATCCTCCACAGTCGCTTGCAATGTCAACGTCTGCACGGTCGTATCTCTAAAAGAGTTTTACGCAGATCCCGCACTGTTTTCGATGGCCTCCATATGAAACACGTGCATTGTACTGCTCCTGTCATTGCCTGTGAAGCTGGATGTACTGTCTGGGCCTACTGAGAAGCTGGAGAAATCTGTCTGCCACCTTGTTCTTGCCTACTCCCTGGTTGCCAATCAGAAGCAGGTGCTCACCCAGCGAGAAATCTCGCAACATATTCCTCATCACTGCCAAGTGCTGCAAGTGAGAAACATCCCCCATATCTGCATGACACAATTCATTGTAACATGTCACTCTTTACCTCCTGATTGTCGTAGAAGAGAATATCAGGAACCATGGTCCTATTGACCGGCTCGAATACAGGGTGTTTCGTGTTCCCAATATGCAATAAGCCGTCGTTCACCAGGCACTCCAGTTGTTCTTCCGTTTCCGTCGTCGATGCCCTCCGGTCTTCTGTGATGCCGGCAGTGTTGAGCGCTTCCAGAAGGTTCTCTTTGGTGAGACTGGGCAGAAAGCGACTAAGACAGGCCGAGTGCACGGCCGAGCTCAGACTCTCATCCGGATACGCAGTCAACTTTCGCATAATTCGAATCAGCTGACGAGTTGACAGAGATGACGCGAGAGAACTCAACTGCAACACACATTAGCCAACATCAGACACCAGGTCAACTTACTCGTATCGAGCTCGCGTCCGTCTTGCACGTTGCGAGTACATAGTGCAGCCGACGAATAGGACAATCAGCCATCATTCGTTGGCGCCGACGCTCCAACATGCAAGACCAACGAGCTCGTATCCAGATAAATTGGCCTGTCTGACGTCGACTATTGGCAACATAGTGTTTCCCGTTAGACATGTCATGTCATAACTCATAGATGGATAGGTATATAGGATGCAAAAAACCAGCAGAGATGCTCTGATTTACATTGGTGTCAGGATTTTTGCGCAATTTCGCCACAAAGTCCAACAGCGTTTGAGCCTGCTCAGAATTCACACCTGGTACCTGCAATATACATGGTCAAATCAAGGTAGACGCGATAGCGGAACCTCGAGAGGCTCACGAACGAGCTCCGCCGCGTCCCACCTTACTTAGTCATGTGTAAATAGGAGTGACGGAAATAAAAACACACATTTGCTCATAACTCCCGAGCCAAGAGGCGGATTGAGCTGAAATTTTGCACGAAGATGCCCCCTATTGGTACGTATCGGCTGGCAAAATTTCAGCTCGATTGGCCTACTGGTTAGGGCGCTACGGGCGAAAAACCTATTTTTGAATGATGTCACGCTTTTATGTACTGAAAAACTGTTCCCACCGTAACTTTTCAACGAGTCGTCAGATCGAGCTCGGGTTTTTTTTAAAAGATGGGAAATGTAAAGGTCTTGGGAAAGTGGTCCGAGCACTTTTTGCGTTTAAGGCCTCTGACACCATTAAAATTGCGATTTTGTAGTAAAAATAGTTGCAAAGTTCCCACGCATACTCCTCCGTGGATTTATTCCGGATCTGAGTGGTAGGTATACCAAAAGATAGATCTCACTCTACTCTCGATACGAATTTTTTTAGATTTTTAAAATTCGCTTTCATTCTCGAGTTATGAGCTGTCAAAGTTGGCTGTTTTTTATGTTTGGCTTTAGCAATACTTAAGGACGCGACAGACAGATGATTTGAGTGCCTGCCGCACTGTAGAGGCCACATATAGTCATATAGCATTACCATTCGATTCGCCTTCAAAAGAGCTATCGATTGCTGGCCACTGCGACATGCTTATGCCTGATTCACATAGTAAAAAATGCATTCACATAGACGAAAGTTGCAAAAAGGTGCTATTTTTCAATAGTTGATGACTTGTAGGCTTGTGACATACCATTAGATTCGTCTATGCAAGATCTATCGATTGAAAACAATTTCTACATGCTCGTTTCCAATATGCCTGATTCACATAGTTTTTAGTTATTGACATAATTTACATAATTATAAAAGAAAACAAAAATTAGCTAAATGTAGGCATATGGGATACCATTCGATTCGTCTTCAAAAGATCTATCGATTGCTGCCCACTGCGACATGCTCATGCCTGATTCACATAGTAAAAAATGCATTCACATTGATGAAAGTCGCAAAAAGGTGTTATATTCTTCAGTTTGGCGATTTGTAGTAGAGATGGGCCGAGACTCTCGGTCTCGGTCTCGATCTCGGAAATCTCGGTCATTTTTGGCGATCTCGGTCTCGGTCTCGGTCTCGACTTTAGAATTTTCAAATTCTCGGTCTCGGTCTCGGTCTCGCAACTTTTAGGGCCTATTTTAGGCGAGACCGAGACTAGATTTAAATCGTGCTTTCACAAGCATTTTCATGCATTTCTGCTGAGATTTTAGCTGTCTATCATGAAAAAATTTCCCCTGCGGGGCGATTTTAGCCATGCAATGTAGAAAATAGAAGTGAAGCACCTATTCGCCACTGTTTTCGCCATCAAAATTTTCATAGAAAATGACCATCAGAAAAAATAATAACGAATTTCCATAAGTTATTATACCAATGCTTAGTCTCGGTCTCGGTCTCAGTCTCGGTCTCGACAAAATTCCCTAATCTCGGTCTCGATCTCGGTCTCGGAAAATATTCTAAGTCTCGGTCTCGGTCTCGGTCTCGTTTTCAGCAACAATCCAGTCTCGGCCCATCTCTAATTTGTAGGCATGTGACATACCATTCGATTCATCTTTGCAAGATCTATCAGTTGGGAATAATTTCTACATGCTTGTACCCAATATGCCTAATTCACATAGTTCTAATGTATACACATAGGCACAAAATAAAACAAAAATTGGCTAAATGTAGTCACGTGATATACCATTCAATTCATCTTGACAAGGTCTACCTATGTCTTGCATTTCTTACTAACCAACTCCTCGCTCATACCTGATTCACATAGTCTAATTAAATTCACATAGGCTCAATTCCACTCAAAAACAAAGAAACATCCTGTGTAATTTATAATGTATCTCGAAGTTCCACTAGCGCATCTCGTCAACTTGAGCTCAGTTTGTTTTTAAAGAATTGCATTTCATGTGTTATGCACATTCACATACTCAATCTCCTCTCAAAAACATAAAAAAATGTTCCATGTAGTGTATTATGTATGTCGAGGTTCCACTAGCACATCTCGTCAACTCGAGCTCGGTTTTTCAAAGACTGGTATGCATTTGTAATGCACTCCTCTCAAAAACATAGAAATGTCCCATGTAGGTATATCCCCTAATTTATGTTTATAATGTATCTTGAGGTCCGTTAGCACATCTCGTCAACTCAAGCTCAGTTTTTAAAAGATTTGTATGCATGTGTTAAAACAAAATGTATCGATTGGGAACAATTTTGACATGCTTGTATCCTATATCGTCGCCACCATGCCAGAACGTCGTAACTCCACTCAACCACTTGTTGAGAAAAACGCATTTGAAAGTTTGATGCACTCTGTAAGATCAGGCAATAGCGGAAACACCTCCCAATGCATATCACAATTGAGCTTGGTTTTCTGGCTATCTCTGGATGTCAAAATGATACTCAAAGCACTGCTCATTCTAGAGAAAATGGCACCAAGCTTTGGTGATGTTCGCATTTACGACGTTCTGGCACAAAAAATTATCTCCTAGCGGCATACTAAAGGATGCACCTTGTGGAGATACGATGTTCTGGCATAAAAAATATGCGATTCTGTGTTTGCGACAAAGCATGCATTTTGTGGAGATACGATGTCTGGCTTTCGATTTTGCTGTTTCTGTGCATAATTTGGAATATTTTACGATATGGAGTGAAAGTCTACGTACCTACAAGCCCAAATCTTTCATAAGCTCAATTTTGAACAAAATGGAGTTACGACGTTCTGGCATGGTGGCGACGATATGCTTCTCACATATCGAGTAGACGTGGCAGGAACCAGTGGAGAAGTGCTCCTAAGGAGCACGAAGGAAGTGAGCGAGAGGCTCACTAGCCTGCAGATGCTTATGGGGTTGACGGCGCAGAAACCAGAAGGTTCCAACCGCCCATCGCTGCCGAAACTTGCTACCCCTCCGAGTTGACAGCCTCTCGCACAATCTGCTGCTGTCTGACTGGTGCGGGCATACTTTTGCCCATTCCCAATCATGGCAAACAAAACTCTTCAATGACCTTTGTTGCCTCTCGCCTGCTTCTGTATGCCTGATCACATGCAAAACGCTGGATCCAAACCATAATATTTGGTCATCTTAACTAGGTAATATATGTATGTAAACATGTACATGCTGGTACATAATATGATGCAACAAAAAACCTTGAGCATTAGTTCAAAGACAAAAAAATGTGATGTTTCCTCAAGAGCAGAACATACATACATACCTGTAAAGATTTCATGTCTTATAGCTTATAGCTGTTTATCCTGAACAACAGCAAGTGATAACTTCAGCTGAAACTTGATTCCAAAGCCGATATTTTGAATCGAGAAGATCGAACCCTGGTGGACCTCTCGCCTTCTATTTGGCAAGAAACGTGTGAAACGGCTGGTCACATTGGAGGCCATTATTGAATGGGTACGTATGTACTGTACTACATGCGAATGCACATGCGAGAAAGAACAAACATCCGTACAATACATATGCACATACTTATTCATAATGCTGCATGGATCAGGCATACAGAAGCAGGCGAGAGGCAACAAAGGTCATTGAAGAGTTTTGTTTGCCATGATTGGGAATGGGCAAAAGTATGCCCGCACCAGTCAGACAGCAGCAGATTGTGCGAGAGGCTGTCAACTCGGAGGGGTAGCAAGTTTCGGCAGCGATGGGCGGTTGGAACCTTCTGGTTTCTGCGCCGTCAACCCCATAAGCATCTGCAGGCTAGTGAGCCTCTCGCTCACTTCCTTCGTGCTCCTTAGGAGCACTTCTCCACTGTGTTAGGAAGCGTTGGCAATGAAACGTACTTACACGACTTTCATGACATGAATAGGTACGCACTGTGTAGAAAGTTTGCAGCCTAAAGAGGCCTTCTGTATAATTTACCATTTTGGACACGATCACCCCTTCCTCGTGTGATGGAAGGGTTTTGAGCTCTTGATACAGGAAGAGGGTGAGCAGTTCTGGGGTGAGCCAATGTTGACTGCTGTCGTGCAAATTGGGAGGTTCTGCTGTCGCGATGATGCGAAAAGACGGGTGGATGGCGTACAAACCCCTACACCACCCATTATGCACGTACATAGAGCCTTGAGTCACACGTACGTACAGCATGCATGAGTAGCGTATGCACCTGGCATTCAGCTGTTCAGCGGAGAGATTAGTGCTCTGCTGCAGACTCTGGAATCTGTCGAGAGAAAGCAGACGAGTGCCGTCGAAAAGCTCCAGTTCCCGCTCGTGAACCAATCTGCAACAAAAATGTGCATACCATACTAATATACTCTTTCTCTGTATAGCCTACACCTTACACCTATCTCAACAATAGCTACGTACCTGCTTAGCACGTGGAGCGTGGAGTGATGCAGTCTATGTATGCCGTCTAAAACTGCCAGCTGTCCTTGCTTGGCTGCTTCAACAAGCGGCGATTCCTGCCAAGTGGTGTCTCCGTTAGGCAGCATCCGTCTCTGTTGCAGCAGATCTCTGCTCGTCATATCCTAACATGCAACAGCCAACTCTCACTCTTCACTTGTTGGCAAGTGAAGTAAGTAAAAGAAAAACGAGTGCAGTAGTACTCTACACAAGCATCAGCAGCACCTGATAAAGCATGACAGTTGCTGTGTCATAGCCCAACACACTGGCAAATTTGTTCACAAGTGTTGTCTTGCCGCTGCCCTGAAACATGAAGTGAGGATACATCTGTACAGCTTGGAAACACACCAATGCTCAACTCAACCTTGGGCCCAATGAGACAGAAATCTTGAACGGCGTGCGATAGTAGCATTTCAGCAAGGAACTTGTCGTGATGAAGAGTTGATACGAAACCATCATCTGCCTGTCCTTTCTCCAGCTTTGCCTTCCCAGTTCCAAATGGCACCTAGTATAGGTACACATAGGCAACATACTGCACATGCCAACTCCTAAAGCTATTACAACAGAGCACTGAAAGCAAACACATGCTGCTGCAACAACGTACGTATGTACGTACTTTGAAAGAGAGCTCTTCCTTGTTCCACAATACAGAGACCAGGCCCGTAGCTGCTCCTGATTCGGTAGTGGGCGCTTTCACATTCAAAACGGCAGCTTGAATGGGGCCCGATAAAATGGCATCTTTGGCTGCGTCGGATATCTCGAACATCTGCAACGAATTATACAGAGTATAATTCACCCTTGCATAGCTGAAACGGAACGTCGAGAAATTTTTTGGAAATGTGACGCAGGTATACACAACAGGGCTGGGCCATTTTATGGCGGTACTTCAAGAGCGTTTCGCACGGAATCCTTGGCTTCGTTCTTCAGCATCAGCTCAAACGGATACAGCATCTTTACAACATGCTCTTCAGAGAAAGCAGGATTCAAATTCTAAAATCAAACAGAAAAAAGCACGTCAAATAAATAAAGTATACATCGGTACATAATGTACATACAGACGTATCATGGTTGAATTGGAAGCATTGCACAGCAGAATACAGGGTGTCTCACGTAGACCTACCTAACGCCTCAGCCTTATAACTTCCGTACTACAGTAGATATCGAGCTGAAATTTTGTCCCCAGAAACCCAAGAATATACCATTTGTTGTGGCAAAATTTGAGCCAGATAGGTCAACTAGGGATGAAATTACAGGCTTATAAATTTTTGACCCCGTTTTTATCATTTTCCTGCACTGAGCATGGTTTTGAGATTAGAATCATTTGCTCAGCATGGTCAAGCAGCTTATCCAACATGGCAATGTGGTGGAGCAACAATGGCTGAACATCACCACAGTCCAGATCACAAAGGATTCAAAAATACAGGCGATTTACTGCCCATAACAGCCTTCAAGGGTCTGTCGAGGTCAATAGTGGCACCACTGATTTCGAATTGCTGAAAAAAGTGGTCGAAACTTTGCAAGCTCATAATTTCATCCCTGCTTGACGTACCTGGCTCAAATTTTGCCACAAAGTATGGTATATTCTTGGGTTTCTGGGGACAAAATTTCAGCTTGCTATCTACTGTAATACAGAAGTTATACGGCTGAGTCGTTAGGTAGGTCTACGTGAGACACCCTGTATAAAACTGAGGCGGCCTACCCAGACTCTGGCAGCCAGCACCAGATTATCCAGGGGAAAAGCGGGGAGTGCTAGACTCTCACTTTCCTCAGCGACGAGCGCATAGGAGAAAGACAACAGCTGAGACAATCTGCAATACACATACACTTACAGTGTTGTGACGCTCCGCTTGACGGAAGGAAGTTTATGATATGATCAAACACAACAGTCATTACCCATAAGAAACGCTCGACAAACACAAAACAGGCAGCAGTTACGAAAACAGAGCACAACAAATAAAGTAAAACACACGTATGCAAAATCAACAACGACGGGGTGCTCGTGCTAAAACCTTACGTAGCAATTTGCATTACGTCAACGTGCCACAGTATTCTAGACACGTGGAAACGACCTACGATACAAAGGAGGAATAAACTGAAGGCTATTTCTGGGTCATGCAATAATTATTCAACGAGTGTCAGATACAGGCTTACCTGTCTTGTGAAACGTTGGGACATTCAGACCAAAGAAGGTTGTAGAACTCCTGTAATTCAGAAAACACTGCAAGTTAGCACCATTGTATTCTTCATTTTGTCACCTCAAGGAACAGCAAATGTAAATTGTAATACTTTGAAAGACGGCGGCGTAATATTTCTGCTTTGAAAACGAGAGCGCAACGGTGGGTCGAGAGTGTGACCACGAAACTTGGGAACAGGCAGACCCAAAGCCACCACCCAAAAGTCAGGAGATGAGCGAACCAGCTGCCAACTGGACAACTCCTCTTTCGAATGTTCCTGAACAACAAAATAGCATAATGCCAACTAGATTTCTGTCAACAAACACTAAGACGACATGGCCCGAAAGATTGGCCGTTATCGTTCATGAAAAGCTTGACGCTTAAAGACAGCGGGCACTCAGTTTTAGACCAGCTTTCTTATAATACCTCACCATGTGTACATTACTGCAAAACAAAGCTTTTTCCCAAAAAGCGCTTGTAAGTTTATAAAAAGCTCTGTGAACATCATATGTGTAGCGCGGAAGATGACGGCTTTTCGTTGCGAGACCCACTTCGCTCTTTTCTTTTGCTAAAACATACACCTCAGACGCAAACGTGGTGGCTGCGGGTGTGGTGCGTTTTGCGTCTGAGGTGTGTGTTTTAGCGCTTGCCCCATCTGCGCAAAAAAAGAAAAGAGCGAAGTGGGTCTCGCAACGAAAAGCCCTCATCTTCCGCGCTACATATATAATGTTCACAGAGCTTTTTATAAACTTACACGCGCTTTTTGGGAAAAAGCTTTGTTTTGCAGTAATGTACACATGGTGAGGTATTATGAAAGCTGGTCTAAAACTGAGTGCCCGCTGTCTTTAAAAGCGGGGCCAGACCAGAATATAAGCGCAGGACCAGGAGTCGATAGTGAAACTTTCTTCTAATTCCACAAAGTTTCGTTCAAAAACTTGCTCAGAAGACTAGAAGTAATGGGTTTTTCGCCATCGACTACTACAACAAAATGCATTCTGATCTAATCCCATGTGAAACATCGACCCGTATCATGAACAAAGATGTTTTCGAAAGGTCAACATACAAGCCGATTCTGGCACCGCCCAGTACATACATACAGTGAGAAGTTGGTCGTATTTCTCAGCCGCCACCAAGAATCTGCCGTCTTCCAGTTGCATCTCCCGATTCTCCAAGAGATTATTGAGGATCGGCAGAACATTGCGCTCCGCCTTCTCAATACCATCAAGCACCAACACTCGACCTTCTGTAGCTGCACGCACAGCGCACTACAAGATGAAAGGCAACCAATTTAATCGTTCGCAATCAAGCAATACA
>JASAMW010000094.1:0-13663 GCA_030247985.1 Epsilonema sp. ZAB3_2
TCTGTATTTATTTATCAATTTTTATTTCTTTATGCCTACAGTACCTATTTATTCGATTTAATTGTAAGTACCTGAAAAGTCAAGTGATGTGTTGCCCAGAGCATGAAGCAGACTTCGAAGATGTTGGCCCGTGGCATGTGCAGATAGGAGACCTCGTGCAGCCAGTAGTTCTGTGGGATTACGATACCGAAATCTGTCAGCTTCAGAGCTTTCCACCATTGCAGAAGCTGCCAGATTTTGTAGTAGGTAGTCACCCCGAAGGCGCGCTCGTGCGCCCAGGCATTCTTCAGGGTGTTCCGGTAGCAGAAAACCACCTGGGCTGCGGGCAGAAGACGCCTAACTTCGCGGGCCATGTGCAGCGTGACGCTGAGAGGTTTGAGAAAGTAGCGCCTCTTTCCCGGGTACGGTTTGCACACCAGACGCAGTGTGTTTAAAGGGGGGATGTGGCAAAGATTTCCCCATAGTGAAGAGGCGAAGATGATTTTTGAATTTGCTTCGGTCAACATACGCAGTTTTTCAAGACGAATCGATCCCACCCAAATTCCTCGAGGCGATTTTGCCTCCTCGTAGAGAAACACAAACTTGTAAAGGGCGTTTCACAATAAATTGCGCGAAAACTTTGCGAAACAAGCTTTATACAAAATCGCCTCGAAACACGGGGGTAAAATTGATTCGTCTTGAAAAATTGCATTACTAGTTGACCGGAGGAAATACGTCAAAAATCGATCTTTGCCTTCACTATAGGAAATATGCCAGATCTCCCCTTTAAGAGAAGATGCCGAAACTCTTTGATGGGAATCTTTCCGTAGTGATGCACTCCGAGGTCGGTCAGGGGCGTTGGTTCCGATAGAACCAGGGAGGTAGGGTCTGCATGCTCGATGATGGAAGCCAGAAGAGTGGAACCGCATCGAGCCGTCCCCCAGAGCACCGTGAGATCGGAGGCGCGCTGGTCGATCTGCTCCGATCGGGTCAACTCCGATTCTGCGAGACGGTGGAAGGCGGCGATCGGAACGGTGATGAGGCGACGCGCGTCGGAAACCAACTCGTCCCAGAGGAACGTGGCCTTGCTCACGGTGTAGTAGTCCTGATATGGCAATAAAACAAAAATCCGACTCATGTGACTGTTGTATTATTGTAAGGATAAGGAGCTTTAAAATAGCTGTGTGATAGTGGGCGCGTGCTGCTTTGGTAGTGTGCAGACGATTCGGACTTAGGGCCTGGCCTACCATCAAACTGCCAGCGAAAACTCGTACACCCCGGGTCGGTGTGGACAGCTTGAGAAAATCCAAAGGTATCTATGCGCCGCGAGCAAAGTACGCGCGCGTAGACAGCGGGCAGCGCTTTTCTCGGCTGGTCCTCTTCTTTCGCAACTGTCTATGCGCGCACGCCGTACAGTACTGTACTTTGTACATGGCACATAGACACCCTTTGGTTTTTCTCAAGCTGTCCACACCGACCCGGGGTGTACGTCTTTTCTGGGAGCTTGAGCGTACGCTCACAAGCAAAAGCCAACCGTACCGTACAGTAAGACAAAAACTACAGTTTAGTACTACCAAGAATAATATAAGCTTACTGTATTAGTACTAATTGGTACTTATTGGTACTTATTGTTACAAGCTATTCTTGGTACTACAGTAACCACCCTGTACCTGAACAGAACGGCCAAAATCCACAAACACTGCCCGATCTCGCAGCACACGGGAAAGCATGACGTTTTCGCTGAAGACCAACTTTCGTGGGTCCGTGTACTCCTGGAACTTGGTCAGATAGTAGCAGTCTCTCGGGATGTCCAGAGGTGTGGGCTTCCAACTCCAGAGCACCTTTTCGACCCTTGCGCAGTTTGCAAAGTCGTCTTCGCTCGCTGCTGTTTTTCCTCTCACAAAGCTGCAAAGCAGCTCCCAAATACCCATGAGCAGGTTCCAGAGGAAGCGAATCAGAAGGAAGACGAAAAAGAACGGCACTCTCCCGTGATGGTTCCACAGGGCCCGCAGATAAGCTCGATTCACTGAGGTAAGCCATTTCACAGGTCGCAGCATGCTACTGTCGTAGACCTTGTCCTGGGCCACCACAGTTGCAAGCACGGGCGACGCCATGGCTGCAAAGACGGCGAAAGATCTTTGCTCGACGCAAGATGAAAGATGGACCTGTTGGTGGTATCTTCTCTGCAAATTGAGTTTTACCATAAAAACAACCCGCCTGGTCAATGGTGTTCAGATAGTGCATGTGTGGGCGTTGGCGGCACATGGGTATACGGTAAGCACCAAACCTGGCCTAAATTTGGCTGCTGCGGCCTTCGAAGCAGAAAAATCGGGAAGTTTTTCCTTGAAAATGGCTAATCACAGTCACATGCTGACGGAATGTACAGTTACATAACGTACAGTACACGTTGTGTTTCGTTTCAGTGCAAACCAGTCGAATCGTCACGCACGCTCTAATGTGACTGCTTGTTTGTCCGCTAATTTTAGTAGGGTATGCGTACAAGCTAGTGATGTTTTAGTACTAAGACTAAGACTAAAATGTTTTAGTACTAAAGCAAGTTTGAGCTTTAGTACTAAGACTAAAACTAAGACTAAAATCAAGTCAGGTGGCTAAGACTAAAACTAAAATTGAAGCCCGGCTAAAATCAGTTTTAGTCTTTAGCCGGGCACTAATTTGAGCATCTTTTTACAGTAGCCACAACTGCAAAAACAGCAAAAATTACCAAACTCCAATATTGCAGTGCTCGATTTCTGCATATTTTGATTAAGAGTCAATGTGAGCGTTACAAAAAGTGACCAAATCAATGAGTCATGCAATATGAGCATGTTCCAGAAGCTATACAAGAAGTGATTATTCAGGAATTTGGCTCATATCTCTACTAGTTTGTCCGGCTAAGACTAAAACTAAAATGTTTTAGTACTAAAGCAAGTTTGACCTTTAGTACTAAGACTAAGACTAAAATCAAGTTGAGCTTTAGTACTAATACTAAGACTAAACTAAAATTAAAAATGGCCCGGCTAAAACATCACTAGTACAAGCGAACACAGCTAGGTACAACGGAACAGTATCCGTGCCGCAATGCTAACAGTACGTACAAATACCGTATGTATGATTTCCACTGGTCTAGCTGTTGTGACTGTCCAGAGGAATGTTCGTCCTTTCCGGTTACCTGACTGTCAGTTTGTCTGTACATTGCTGAGTTGCATTGTTGGGTTTGTGTGTAGTCGGTGTACGTACGTACTAGGTGTCGACATAAAAAAACCAGATTCGTGGCCTTCAAAAGCTGTTTGCTCGGCGGAAAAACAAACGTACATTATGTAGTGGATGCATATGCAGCAGTGCGTATGACGCTTTAGATTGCTTCCGAAGCTTGTTGCATGCAATAATTGGATGGAATAGAAGTGACGGTCTAATGCGCGCTAGCTCGCATAGGCTGTATGCAAAGGTACCGTAATACAGGGAGCACAAATTGGGAGAAATTTTAATTAGCCGCCGTTGCTTTACCTGTGCGCATCAAACCAAACAGCCAAGGCCATCGTATGCATCCGAATGGTTAGCTACTGTAATTTTCTCTCTCACGCAGGGCCACGCCGAAGATTTGGTGCAAATTACACCCACCCGTGCAACACAAAGCAAAATACTACAGTAAGCAGAACTTCAATCATACGCAGCTACTGTTTGTACGTACTGTTGTGATGTGTCAAGTTACCCACCCAGTCCAATGTCCACCATGGTCCAAAAGCAAATCCTCCAATGTACCTATTGTTCAATGGATAAAAATTGCGTTTATTTTTAGTCCAACCGATTCCAACCTTCAGGTTCAAATCACTGAAGCCATTAGCGCCCACAAACAACTTGAAGTGGTTTACCTGCGTACAGCTTAATACCTAAAACCGACCCTGGTAGCGTAACCTAAATCCATCGACCCTAGAGGCCTCAATAGGCAGAAGCTTTCCAATGCTACAGCATGCATCTCCACTCTGTGTGAAGCGAAGCACTTGATCTGAACCAAGTTTGGACCTTAGTCTAGATACGTACGTACAGCGAGTACAGCTTTTCAACAATACATGCAGCACTGTGTGAATCTTCACTCTTTTTACGAAGAAGCACTTGGCCTGTCAAGCTGAACTTTGCTTTCTAACCTGTACTGAACTGACCGTTCCGATGTGCCGCCATCTGTCTTCATGATGAAGAGCGGCCTACCGTTTTCATCTAAAGGCGGGGATGGGAAGAATAAAGAGGCTGCAGCCCTGGAGCCAGCCCTGGACATGACGCTGGAGTTAGTGGAGCTGGAGACTCCCTGGACCTCGCTCTGGATCGCTAATCTCATCCTGCTCTTCAGCTCAATCCAATTCTCCCTCTATTTTTCCTCCATCTGGCCATATCTGCAAGAGGTTGGTTAAAAAAAATAAAATAGAATTAATTTTTATTTTTAAATTGTGTAAAAATATGAGACTATAATGTATAGGGTGGAGTGCTAATTGAGGGTGATGGGGTAATGGGCCGGAGGAAATTCCAGTTTACGACCACCTCAACCTGGCTCCACTCCTACCGTATGTGTGTGTACGTACGTATTCCAAAAAATTCGGCCGTTTGCGCAACGTAAACCCGGACACCTAGTATATCTCAGCAACCATACGACCGATGATTGAATGAGACAATACGTAGTGTTCTAACCAGTCGATTCCTTGAACTCTCTTTCAAATGAGCTAGGTGCCATGTTCATCATTTGCTGCAGCGGCAAGTTCAGAAAAGCTTTACATAGGTGTCCGGGTTTACCCCACGACAGTACCCTACTTCCTGCCTTCTCCACTCTAAAGATTCCCTCCTCCTTTTCAGCTGGACCACAACGTAGAAGAGAAGAAAGTGGGCTGGCTGATCGCCGTCTTCTCGTTGGGTCGCTTCTTCGCGTCGCCCCTCTTCGGCTTCTGGGGCAACCGACTGGGCCGCATCACGCTGCCCGTCTGCGTCGGTATTCTCATCATCCTCTGCTCCAACTTCGTCTACGCCTTCGCCGAGGTGATCCCCAGACAGTACGTCTATGAGGCACTCCTGGTCGGCAGGGTGATCTGCGGCGTGGGGGCAGGTGAGTGAGTGAGTAGGCTGCTAAAACACACGTGGTGAGTGCGTGCGTACTGTCCCCACTTCGATTTTGAAAACGTGAAGAAACGCGTTCTAAAATATGTATGTACGTACTTATGTACGTATAGTACGCAGCAAAAACAAAAAATTGGTGATGATTGTGGCACTATTTTGGTTGGCCGCAAATGTATCGTCAGTTCGTTCATCACGTGTGTTGCGCACTACACACAGTACGTAATGAGTGGAGTGAGCGAAACGAATATTGATTGACTCTTTTGAACGATCTAGCGTTATAGAGGCAAGGGTAGCAAAGCGAACAACACGGCATGCAGAGGTTTCAAACTTCAAAGGTCTTATTCAAATTCGAGTTTTGTATACTGAGTGTAGGTAGGCTACCCTGACTGCACGCACACGTTCAATCGATTGTTTGACTGGAAAACTCGTCGGTGTTCGTTCATGACGAAATCTAAAACATTGCGATAATAATGAACGAGATGTGATAGAGTTTCCAGACCAGAGAAAACTCGCGACTGATGTGATAAAAGATTTTAAACAACTAAGCTTAGAACGTTGGATAAAAACCCGCACGTGTTTGAACTCTTGCAGTGAAAGAAAATGCTTGTTTGTTTATTAGGCAACACCAGCTGTCTTCGAGCTTACATCGCCACAGCCCCTGCCCCCAGGGATCGCTCCAGAGCGGTGGCCTTTGGAACCATGGCCATGTCCATTGGATACAGTCTTGGACCTGGTATGCGTTACGTATATATACATACATGAATGATAGTGCGGGATAATTTGGGCTTACGGCAACCTCTTCCAGTTGGCCAAAGCGAAAAAGTGGTACCAATTGTGGTATGGGTGGGTATCAAACTATTTCTTACTACATCCAGTACGCATTTGATATGTATCTCTTCTGAACCTGGTAGGTAGTCTTCTTTTGATGATATTGCAAATGTGCTTTCTTTGTTGCAGCTGTTCAAACCATGTTCGGCTTCATTGGCTACCCAGGGTTCGTGTATGGGTATTTTCATTTGGACTTGTACACTTCCGCAGCCTACTTCGAGAATCTCTGTTGCCTAATTCTTCTGATTCTGATGCTCACACAATTCAAGGAAACCTATGCGGGCTACATCACCTCTGATCATTCAACTGAAAAGGGAAAAGGTATGAAGTACTGCAAAGTTGATTTGAGCACGATTCTCAATATTGTGGTGCCCACCAATTAATCAGGAAAAAATCTTGAACAAAGACCGTGCCCAAATTTTAGATGCCACAGGACTAAAACTTCCTCCGTTTGATCGCGTTGCTGCCTTGACCCTGATCTGGGCCAATTTTACTCTGCTCTGCATGTTTGTCAGCATGGAAACGTACGTACAGGTCACAGCTGCTGTACATGGAGATTTGCAAGAAGAATGCTTTTAGTGTTAGAGTATTCAAATCAATCTGCAGTGCCTGTCTGTCTAATACTTTAGAATCTCTGGACCTCACACCATGGTAATGTTCAACTGGACTCGCACAGATGCAGTCACCTACAATGGCATCATATTCACTGCTGGAGCAGTCATTGCTCTAGGAATCCTGTTGGCTTATGGCACCATGTTCTCTCAAATGTAAGTGATGTCACCATTCATCCAGTTTCTTTATTGTGCAGAGCACATGCAAAGTAGGAATTCGCGTGATTTTCTGTTTGCGCGGGGTGGATGCATGGTGAAACTGTGCGAGTCAAATGGTGAAAGTCGAGGAAATTCTCCATTTCACTGCCCGAGTCACGTCATGGTCACGGATGCATACAAGACAACGCGGTTCTCTATATGCTTGTGCACTTTGCATGAGGATACTTTGGATGTGTTCTGCACTGTATACTTCATGTCAGGCAATAAAATGATTGTGTTTCATCAGTTTTCAATGCAGAGTGGACGAAAGATTGCTGGTGGTTGGAGGACTCACGGGGATCTTCATTGCCTATGTGTCATCCTGGCCATACTGGCCATGGATGCATGAGAAGCAGCTGGAATGTGAAGAGGCATATGTGTGGTGCGCTGGGACCCCTCCCCAGCCCCTTTGGCTCTATCTGCTGTTCTGGATGTTCTTCAGCTTCAGTCAACCCACTGCATACATGGCTGTGTCAGTGCTTTTTGCCAAAATTCTTGGGCCCAGAAGACAGGTTGGCAAGGATTATGTGCATAAATATAGATACATGCTCTCTGCTACTGTGCTGGCTGCGTTCGCAATGCTTTCTCGCAATTACTCGCGATCAGTTTCGAGCAGTTCCCGATCATATTGTGAACGCTTCGCAATCAATTGCGAGCGCGTTCGCTCCGTCGGAGAAAAAAAAGAAAGTCGAAGAAAAAGGAACGGAAACGCAGGAAGAAATAAGAAAGGTGGGGCCTATTCGTTCAAGCAAAACAATTCCAAAGCAAAAGCATGGTTTTATTGCCAAATTTTCTGCACAAAACGAGGCTTCATAGCAAATATGCGCTGGGTATTTTAGAAGCAAGTGAAGGAACAGTCCAAAGTCCAGCAAATCAAGTAGGAACGTAGGCCTAACTACCTGCCTATAAGTCTGGCCAGAGAGAGTTCGTTGGGGTGGGACTCAAGTCGTACTGTGTAGTTTCATGTACTTCTGCTAAATAGGAGTAGGTACAAGAAGCAAGGTCAGAAATTCATATTTGTGAATCTATTTCACGCAACGCGCCTTGAATGCCATAGCGAACTCTACTGACCAGACTATAGTGCGTTCAGGTCCTCTTTATCTCTCTAAAATCGTGGCCTACTAAGAACGTGCAAAGATTTCCAAACTGGCGCAAGACTTTTCGCACCAATCACGCAGATATTTCCATGCATTTTTGTGCTATTTTTGGCGAAAAGCTTGTGCGCGACTTCAGAAGTTATCGCATTCTCTTAGTGCACAGACTATAGTAGGTAGGCTCTGAAAATCCTTGGTAGGCCCGAGTGAATTCCTCCTGGTTGGACGGCCAGTGGCCACTGACACACCCATACTCTGGAAAGGAAAAAGAATGAATGAAACAAAATATACGCTTTCAATTCATTTGCAAGCCATATCGTAGCATATGGCAGGCACATGTTGTGTTTGCAAACTAATTGCATTGCATCTTGCATTGCATCTGTTTGCACGAATAAAGAACAATTCGTGCTTTCACATGCCTGGCAGATTGTTGCCCGTTTCCTTCTTCTCATGCCCTGAATCACCCCTGTTCCCGGCATGTTTCGCTTATTGTTCCTGTTTTCCTATGAAAACTTTCCTTTTCTCTCCTTTCCTCTTCTTTTGTTTTGTTTTTTCCTCCCAAAATTATGTTCCTCGCAATCGATCGAAATTGTTCGCGATCAATTGCGAGCAGTTTTCAATCTTTTCGCAACTGCTCTCCGATTGGTCGGGACTGCTCGCGATTGCTTGCGAGCACTCATTTTTTCGCGAGAAAGCATTCCGACCGCAGCCAGCACAGTATGTACATAAAACTGTGTTGTGCAGTACACCGAAACCCAAACCTACTTAAGAAAAAGCATTTATGTTCTGTACTCATTTTAGGGAACCATGCAAGGAATTCTTCTTGCAGCTGGCAGTCTGGCCAGAACAGTAGGTCCCATTCTTAGCAGGTACAGTAAGCTCAGATATCTATCATAAAATAAATGAATATACCCCTTCAATGGGCTTTACTGTATCGCCATGATGGTCCATGTTGCAGTTACATGTTTCAATATGTTGGTCCTAAGGGGATCTGGTCATTATGCACTGTTCTGTCTGTGGTCAGTCTTCTTCCATCCATTCTGGCTCACAACAGGCTTGTGGCATTGCAGTTTACACTAAATGATTCACCACCAACTACGCCTGGGACAACAAAGTCTCGTTGACCATCCACTGTACATAGTTAGCGGCTTAGCGCTAACAAGCCAATACCATAGTTTACCAGTGCTGAGCCCTGATGCATAGCCCCCTATGTATTGCTTCCTATATATTAGCCTACTGTTTGCAAAACATACAATGGATAAAGCCCCTATGTATTGAAGTTACCTTACTACAGCCTTATGAGCTGGTCATAAGCTACTCATAGCCACTTCCAGTCTACAAGCTTGGCCATTAAGCCTGCTTGGGGGTGTGTTGTACAAGAATATTTTGATAGAATACCCTGTTTTGACCTCAATTATTCCCTGAAACGTGCTTTTGACGAAATGTATTCCTCTGTGCAGGTGCGCCTCTCAAAAACATTAAAAATGCTCCATGCATAGTCCCCCCAATGCATCTGCCCCATGCATGACCTCCACTCCCAGTCCACTCTATACTACTAATCTGCCTTTCGTTTGGGGTACGCCTCGTCGCATTTTTTCCTGCATATGTCATGTATTCCCATGATATTTTGTGTTTGGTTGTACATGCACTGGCAAGGACTTCTAGATACTTAGATAATCCTAAGCTTATAGGAGTTCTTGACTAACCGTAAAATTTTTTGGCACAAACGCCGGGCTTGACCAGCCAATTGGCTGGTCAAAACATGACAAACGAAAGGCAGAATTGAATATATGGGCCGGTTTGGGAGTGTCTGAATTTTTGCATGGGCTATGCACTGGTATAAGATGGTGTACACAACACAGGACGTTTTCTGTTATCGTTTTAGTTTATTGCAAAAATATATAATTCTGCTTAGGGGAAGAATGGACGACTTAGTGTAAACGCACAGAGCATCCCTGGCAGATATTGGCCCCAATTTATTGGGTATTTGAAATATCCAATTAATTGGAAATCCAATTAATTGGGTTTTACGAAACCATTACATTGGGTTTTACGAAACCATTATAATGGATATTACGAATCCAAAAAATTGGATAAATCCAATTAATTGGATTCGTAAAAATCGATAATTTTATGAAACCATTGTAATGGGTTTTACGAATCCAATTAATTGGATTTATCCAATCTTTTGGATTCGTAAAACCCATTATAATGGTTTCGTAAAACCCAATGTAATGGTTTCGTAAAACCCAATTAATTGGATATCCAAATTATTGGATATTTCAAATACCCAAAAAATTGGGGCCAATATCTGCCAGGGATGCTCTGTGCGTTTACACTAAGTCGTCCATTCTTCCCCTAAGCAGAATTATATATTTTTGGTTTATTGCCATTGTTCTTATTGCCTTGTGTTGCATGTAGTGCCAAGCCAAATAAAGTACATTCACATGTTCGATGTGATACTGCAGTGAATTATTTGGAACCATCCTTCATAATCATACAATCTGTGCATGGAGTCCCAATGAGGCGGCGTCTACATAACGTATATCTGCATTATTCATTTTCATCTGTATGTGATGGGTGGTTGGACCTACATACAGTACAGTACTGCGCTATTTGACAATCTACATTTAGTAATCTGCCCTTCTCAAGATAAAGTTTAGTTTAGTGTAATGAATAGTGTAGTAGTGTAAATGAAATGGGTGACTGACACTCCATTGGACACTGACACTGTTACTGTACTAAAGTCAAAGTGACACACTTTTCTTTGCATTGTACATGTAGGCCTATGTATGTACATTGGAGAAATCTCTATTGAGCATCTCTCAATGTACTGCTGTCTCTGTGTTCTGCAAATGTGTGCATACTGTTTGTGTACTGTATCTTCACCTACTGTATATTCAAACAGCTGAGTACTCAGCTATCCAGTGCCATGTTACAATAAAATGTTTACCAGTGCCATAATGAGTGTGAGTGAATATGTAATGTAACACACAAAAGGCGTTTAGGGATGCATATTGCACAAATCAAGGAGTTAAAAGTATGACTGACAAATATTGTGCAAAAGAAAGAAAGGAATTCATGAGAAAAGCACTTGGTTTGATTTGTTTTCTGTCCTTTGCCTTCTGTTTAATGATGCTTCATGACCCAGCCGATTTGATCATGGGGCTCAGAAAGAAAAATGTAAGTGAGAAGTTCACAGCTCTATAGTCATTAACACTATGTTATTCAATTCATGCAAAACATTATTTTAGATACTGATGAAGCCAGTGTTTGTTTCCAAAGAACCTTTCAACTATGATTTGATATGGAAGTTTCAAGTTAGTTACATAATGTTAATGTTTAATGATTGGAGAACTTGTAGATGATTCGTTTTCCTTCTATTGTAAGCATGCAATGTTATTTAGCCAAAGAGTATGCACTTATTTGAAGTCATCAATACTCCAAAAAATAAGTGGAATCAGTCAACAGCTTGTTGGGCGAAACTACTGGTGCTTATTTCTACAAATGTTCAAGATACCGACCTCAGAATTGCTATCCGAGAAACTTGGTTGCCTCCATTTCAGAAGCAATACTCTGCCCAAATAGTGTTTGCAACTGGCATACCAGTTCAAAGTCAGATGCGGCTGCAATATTTTATTGACAGGGAGGTTGAAGAATATGGAGATATCCTTCAGTGGGATTTTGAAAATGCCTATCATAATGAAACATTGAAAACAATGCTAATGTTGAAAGTGGTTTCATGAAAATTGTAATGATAGCTTAACAAGTTATGTGCTGAAGATGGATGGAGACAACTTTGTCTTGTGGAGAAATTTTCATGGCATACTAAATGAGGCAAAAGCTTCAATTGCAAGGAGTGGTGCAACTCTGTTTTTGGGTGGCTTGTTAAAAACGCTGGTACAACAAGAATTTATGGGAACAAGTTTTATCTGCCCGAAAGTTTATATCCTAATGAAACATTTCCTCATTATTTATCTGGACATGCATTTCTTACTGATTCACACTATGGAGAATGTTGTACAAGGCAGCGAGGAATTCAGATCTGCGCAAATTGACAGGATCACTGGAGGATGTGCTAATCACTGGTGTTTTGGCAAAAAGAGCTGGCATTCGCCTGAAACACATGCCTCAGTTTCATCACAGCAGTCGCTGCCATGACAGTGTATGTGCTGTGAAAACTTTTTCAATACATCAGGTGAAGTCATCAGCCATAATGCGAAACTTATTTAGGACATACACAACAGAAAGCTGTGCTCGCAGCCTAAACAATCTAGGCTATTCTGCAGCACCAAAGTGCCAGTATTGAGTTTAGGAAAAATATTGCCAATAGCCAATGTTATTGCAGAAGAGTAAGACAGTGGGCAGTGTAGTACTAAAATAAAAGTATGCAGCAAACATGTAGATGTAGGCCTATTATTAGCTGCAAAACTTATTGTAGCTAATCACTAAGGAAAACTGGAATGGGCAAAATGCAGCACACATATCTTGTGCAATTTATTGCTCGATGATCAATGGCCGATCACAGATTCAGTAGAATAGAAAAATCATTTATCAGTTTAAAGTACAGTCCAATTATGTAAAGTACACCTATGTATAAACCTATAACATCATTTGACTATGATATCGCCATTTGCTCCATGCAGGTTTTCGTGAATGAATGAAAATTCAATGCATGTCAAACAAATAGTGTTATCCTCCTTGGAAAACATGAGAAAACCATTGCTGTTTATGAGACTAATTGCGTGAGCAAAACCTTCAGTAGTTTCAGAGTGTATTTCTACAATAAGCTGACAAAACTTAGTCTCATTCCATTTCAGTGTTTCCAGAAAGTCAAACTCAGTTCCCTCAACATCCATTTTGACAATGTCAATGTAGGTGTGGTGTAATTTTTGCATGACATCTTTTAGTGAATATTGCTGCTTTTCTGCATTGGTTGATCCTGCTAATGCCCAAGGGTAAAACTTCGCTTGGTAAATTCCTTGGATAGAAGTTTCATACTTTGCATCTGAATCAAAGCTGAACATTTGGCAGCTAACACCAGCTTTTGTTGACATATCCACCTCAAATGTAGGATTTCCACCAACACCGAAGCTGTACACAATGCATGAATTGTTTGACAGTCTCCATGGATTACAAATCCATTTTCCCCCGATCGCCAATGTATCCCAGCCGAACCTGCCAAATGATTATTAAAGTAAGACCAGAGTTCTTGGGGCCCACATATTATTTATCTCGAGAACTACGCGATGTAGAACAAAGCGGTCAAAATTCCATGGATAACTTTAGCTCGCCTCTCCAATAAAAAAACCGTTTGATTCTATCTGCTCTCAGTGTCGAGATCTCGCCGATTTCCTTCAGAATGAAAATCGGCAAATTGGGCGTGGAACATTTGGCAATTCTAAACCTCGCAAAGGCCCGAAAAATCAAAAGTGGTAGAAATATGCATACATGATGAAAACGATAAAAATGGGCATCGGGCGTACAGGGTCGTGGTGTGTCGTGGTTTGCGTGGTTTAGCGTCTGCCAAATGGTGACACGATTTCAGTGCTGAAGGAAATCGGCGAGACCTCGACACTGAGAGCAGATAGAATCAATCGGTTTTTTTTATTGGAGAGGCGAGCTAAAGTTATCAGTGGAGTTTTGATCGCTTTGCTCTACGTCGCGTAGTTCTCGAGATAAATAATACATGGGTCCCAAGAACTCTGGTTTTACTTTAGTTCACATTCTCAAGTCAACCAACTGCAATAGTAAAAAAGAGTAAAAAGAGTAATACTAGTACCTTTGAGTAACATTCCACCTGAGGAAGGAGAGCCAACTTCAGAATTCCCACTGATGCTCTTTGACGGGCCAGGT
>JASAMW010000096.1:0-17368 GCA_030247985.1 Epsilonema sp. ZAB3_2
GGATGATTTGTCGCGTTCTGCCGGGCCTGTCTCTTTATGCCGGAAATTCTGCCTCGTTATGCCGGACGCCAAAAAGTGTTGCGTTCTGCCGGATGTTGTCGCGATATGCCGGACCAGTCGTCTCGTTATGCCGGATCTAACCATTAAGCTTGTTGTCGCGATACGCCGGACCAGGCGTCTCTTTATGCCGGAAAAAATCTCGTTATGTCAAAGACAAAGACCTAGTTAGTTACCATGAATACAATAGCATCGATCGATGAACATACAGTACAGTATGTATGTAGGCCTATTAGTGTGTACTAGTACTGTACATATGTAACGTAGGCGCTCTTAGGCTTAGGCGCTTAGGTTTCTGCATGAGGTTAGGCTTAGGCGCTTAGGCTTGATCAGAGGCTTAGGCTTAGGGTGCATAAAAAGCGAACTGAATTTTAAAATGTCGCAGCGAAATGACCAGCAACGAAAGTTCTCACGACCATGTGACCAATTCTGGACTGGCAACGAACAAAGTGAGGCAGTTCTGCGTGGACAGCTGTGCCAAGGGTTGGCCAACTGCTGCTGGACTTGTGCTTTCCAGCTGTCCACATGGACTGCCACACTTTGTGTTTGTGCACGTCGACAACTTTGAAATTTTTTCAAACTGTCCACACTGATTTGGAATGTTCTAGTCTATGGAGCTTTTCGAGCTCAGATATGTTTTCTTTCTATTCTTTTCTCATACATCCTTGGTATGAATGAGTACATACGGAACACATTCCGTTGTCTTCCATGAAATTTTCATCGGACTCAAACATTTCGATATCAGTTTGGACAATTTGAAAAAATCTCAAGCTGTTCACGACGGCTGTGTACAAAGTGTGGCAGTTCGATCGATGAACATACAGTACAGTACGTATGTATTAGTACGTACGTATGTAATACGTATGTATGTACACAAGGAAAAGCTAGGCCTAGGCATAAAGCGACAAACTACCCGGCATAACAATACAGCATTCGGCATATCGCGACGCTCCGGCATAAAGAGATTTTGTCCGGCATAACGCTACAAACCTTCCGGCATATCGCGACAACGTCCGGCACAACGAGACTCCGGCATATCGCGACAACGTACGGCCTATCGCGACAGAGCCCGGCATAACGCTACACCCGGCATAATGGCACACAATCAGCCGATCTGTACCTGGCCGCCTGCAAAAATGTGTGAAAATTGACACTTTGCAAATCGAGCTGTTTGAGCCGCTTCCTGTTGGACTAGAAAGCTGAAATTTTGGCTGCATCAACGTTGAAGCCGTGTCTATTCAACGCAAAAACCGCATTCGAATGTGGCACTCCGGTGGGGAGATATAAGCACAAACATCCGGCGAGTATATTATGAAACACCCTGTATATAATATGAATATGTACATTGTACATGTAGTGCACCCAGCGATTTTTTCACCCGAAAAAAACAGCCCCACAAAGGGGCTTTGGGACTAAATTTTACAACATGTACGTAGACACTGCGGGGTACATGTTCATACAAATTTGTTGAACCCATTCTTTGCAGAACCTGGTTTTGGTGGTGGCCTTGGAACCACAACTGTGCCTCCTTCTATCGCCTTTACAACAGTAGACTTTGGTATGGAAAAATGATTAAACCCATTTATGTACTGTATGTATGTGTGGTTTGGTAAGGTAAAATCTAGGAATGACATATGGCAATTTAAGCCCAAGGTAAATTATTTATCATACCTAAATATACTAAGATGCATACACATAAATAGTGTTTCATTTTAGCGCAATGCACTGAGCGTCAGCACATTTCTGCTGATCAAATCACTGTAAGCAGTGGTGATGCGAGCAGGATCCCTTTGAGTGATGATGGATCTATGAACTTGTGGCAAGCAGATGAAAATGACAGTGAAGAATCGGTGACCGTTGATCTGGGTTATGAGATGACAGTTACTGGTTTCCTTGTACGATCGACTACAATCAAGAAGATACAGATATTGACAAGTGCAGATGGAATTAGCTTCATGCCACAAGTCAAGGTGGGTGAGGGGAAGGTACTGTGTGTATGTATGTACAGTTCGAGACGTGTGAAAAGTAGGATTACTCACGCACGCTGGGTGGTCAAGCAATACCTCTATCTCTTTTTCCTGCTGATGCCAATGAGCCAAGCACTTTGCTCGAACTTGCCTCTTCCGCGCAAGTCGCGATAAGATCATTTCTCGGTCCCGCCATTTATTTCTCCTTGACGTGAAGCGTCTCTGCTTTTTCGTATCTCACGCTCACCTTCACCTGTGAGAATTTCTGCCTTTCCTATGTCGCGGGCGACTATGCGAATTTAGTCATGACACTGTGTAATACAGTAAAGTAGGCCTACAGCTTTTATCAGCTTTTTATTTAGGGTCTTCCCACTGATTCTGATACTATTCAAACCACTGGAGAGGACAATAAGTTACTGCTGGAAAATGCTGATGTTTTCACAACAAGATTCATCCGAATTCAGCCCAAACAAAAGATAAATGTCGACTTTAATCTTGGTGTTTTGGACCTCTTGTCAAATCTGATCCCAGATATGCCACAGTCAAACGAAGCCAGACTCTCCGTGGATGTTTTCGCTTGCATTCATCCAAGTAATTAGTTTCAAAAGCACACAGGTTGCAATTAGAAATTAGAACACAGGAGATAAGCAATCAGTGTGTGACCACTCTGGCTTATGATGCTTTCAGCCACCACAGCTGGTCCAACTGCGCCTTCAGTGACATCAACAGGTTGGTGTTAATATGGGTACAGTCACATGTGCATGACGCAATTCTTCGGCAAATATAGTGACGGCGAATGCGAAATAGCGACGGCTATAGTGAATGCGAAATAGCTAAAATGCGAATGCGAAACAGCGATGGCTATAGTGACGGCGAATGCGAAATGTGTCCATTCGATTCTTCAATTATTTTGGTGACCCTATGCAGATTTGCATGAAGTACTGAACCAATCTCACTCCCCCGGTCTCATGGATATATTTTGCCTCCTCGCAGAGAAAACCCGCACAGAAAGAAGGTCTTTTTTCAACACTAATTGCTTGAACCCGTTGAGACAGGAGTATTATAGCCACTTCCATACAAACGGCTGATTTTCACATGCAAAGTTCGAAGCATTCCAGCGGTCGTAGAGATAAAACTGGCACCATTGAATGCGCCGATTCTTCTTCTTTCCAATGGTTCTAGCTTCGTTGAGGTCCGCGGACTCCTTCCATTTATTTTTACTGGAAATAGAGGGTACTCTTGAACCTCAATTTTTTTTCTCGGGGAATGCTCTGAACAGGCGTATCGTCAGATCTGGCGATCATCGCCAGATCTGGCGACACACTGCTTTCGTTGCTTTCGAGCACGTTGCGAGGATCGCCAGATCTGGCGAGCACGCTGCGAGGATCGCCAGATCTGGCGATACACGCTGGCTGGTTTGCGAAAGCAGCGTGATCGCCAGATTTGGCGATCATCGCCAGATCTGGCGATACCCTCCAGAGCATTCCCAGAAAAAATTGAGGTTCAATAGTACCCTCTATTTACCAGTAAAAATAATATGGAAGGAGTCCGCGGACCTCAACGAAGCTGAAACCATTGAAAAGAAGAAGAATAGGCGCATTCAATGGTGCCAGTTTTATCTCTCTACGACCACTGGAATGCTCCGAACTTTGCATGCAAAATCAGCCGTTTGTATGGAAGTGGCTCTGTACATATGACTCCCCATTTTATGTTACTCCTGGTTGAGAGAAATGAACTGTGGGAGAGGGTTTCTGTTGAGAGAAGGCATATTCGCAATGAGATGGGGGAGGGGGTGAAATCGATTCAGTATGTAAAACTGCATAGGTTGACTAAAAGAATTTGTAGATATCGATTAACACCTTCGCAATGGACCAGTCCTTGCCGCATCCACCTTTTTTACTTGTAAGTTTTTTATAGCTACAACACAGAAATTGCCACCTCCAATAGAGTTACCAACTGAGGAAGCCCTTCCACCGCCCCCACCTGGAGGACTTCCACCTGGCGCAACTGGTACAGTATGTTGCTGATCTCGTTTAGCTTGATACACAAGCTTTACAGTAGGTGTTGCATTGAGGGGGCAATAACATCAAAATGGTATAATGAGTTGTGCTTACAATTTGTTTTAGCAACCACAAAGAAACTTCCTCCACCAATTGAAATTCCAACAATAAAAGTACCACCTGCTGGGACTCTTCCACCTGCTACTCCAGCAACGCCTGGTATGTAGGTTAGATATTCATAGTGCTGCCCTAAGGTTTCTTTGGTTGCTGGTCTTGGTTTTTTACAAAAGTAGACATTGACCCTTGGCCGTGGGTAATGGTACTGTATGGTATCGTATCTTATCTATAATAAAAAAAGGTGTCTCGAAATATGCCGACCAGCTGTCCGTGTATGTATAACACTCAAGAACCACACTTTAGATTTTTGTGAGGATTTTTTTATTAAGTAGCCGAGAGGACCTGTGCAAAATTTCAGCGAACCCCCATCAGACCTCTCAATTTGAGTACAGCCCTGGGGCTATACACCCAAAAATATTACACCCAAAAATATTGTATTGGCATGGTTAAAAAAGGATTGGTCTCCTGTAGTGATCTAAGATGTCCCTAAAGCTAGAGAGTGACAATAGTGTGAATTTTTGCAGAAATGGATACGAACCGATATCAATAGTTTTTCACCAAGCTAATTTGATAACGATACCAATAAATTGCATTTCATTCCGATTCAATACTGATAGTTCGGGCAAAAAATTATTGATTTTCGATACTGATACTGATAGTTTTGAACACCGTGTTTTGGAAGGAAAAACAATCTCATTCTCAATTTATGTACTATGTAGGTAGGAAGCTACAGCATGTATGTAGGGGTCTATGTATTTATTTGTTTGCTAGGAAATGTGTATCTCGTGAAACCGTCTCAATTTCAGTAACAGTCGAAATTTTGTATGCTGACTTCGAGCCTTGGCTTTCTAATAAAAAAGATCGCAGAAATAATCTGCTTGTCACTGTGAAGATAAATGTACAGGAGCTGAAAGCTGGTCGGTTTATTATGAGACACTCAGGTGCATGTTGGAATAATTTGATAATGTTTTAAAGGCCCTGCTACACCCGCTCCTCCAGCCACACCTGCACCACCTGCCATTCCTACCATTCTTGGCCTTCCTCCTGGTGCTCCACTTCCACCTGGAGTAACATTTGCACCTGCTACACCAGCTCCTCCAGCCACACCTGCACCACCAGGCATTCCTTCCACTCTTGGCCTTCCTTCTGGTGCTCCACTTCCACCTGGAGTAACATTTGCACCTGCTACACCAGCTCCACCAGCCACACCTGCACTACCTGCATCAACAGCTGTAGTTATTGCTCATACAACTACAACTCCTGGTAATGTAGTGAATACATTTTTTTAAAAAAAGACTGGCTAGAGAGAGTTCGCTGTGGAACTAGCCAATACTGTGCAGTGGGGAATAGGAGTACCATATTTTACAGCGTATATATGTCCTAGAAGGTTCTAGGAGGTAGCGTGGATCAGGCTTACCAAAATGCCACTAGTAGGAAATCTGAAATGGTATTCCACCGGCAATCAAATCTTTTAGTGGATTGCATCTATGATATCAAGAAACCCGAAGAGCTGTTGGATGGTCCTATCCAGTATGTGGACACACAAGCAACCCTCATTGATGGTTCAGTGGTGTTTGACTTTGATAAGCCAAGGACAGTAACAGTTGTTGTGGTAGAAACAAAAGGAGATACTCCACTTACAGTTCAGGGAATAGATGAAGGTGGCAATGTTATTGGCAAACCACAGGTAAATTTTCTTGTCAATCCGTTTTTCTAACAGACGAAAACTGAGTGTGATGAGTTTTTAGTCACTGCAAGGTGGGGCTACTTCTGCACCTGCTGTTTCTCCTACACAAAGTGGTAGTCTAGAATTCACATCTCCTACCAGTGCACCGGGAACTCCTGGTGTAAGCAGAATCCGTCACACACTCCTGGAGCCAATTGAAGGAGCAGACAAGATTTCCATCTCAAGTCCAGATGGGCTAAAGCCAACTGATATTTCCTACATATTTGTGGAAGCCTGTATACATCTTTCCACACCTGCATTGCTTCCAACATCTGGTGCTTCCCTTCCTCCACTTGCACTGCTACCACCTGGGATAACCCTTGCACCTGCTACACCAGCTCCACCAGCCACACCTGCACCACCAGGCATCCCTTCTACTCTTGGCCTTCCTCCTGGTGCTCCACTTCCACCTGGAGTAACAGTTGCACCTGCTACACCAGCTCCTCCAGCCACACCTGCCATTCCTACCATTCATGGCCTTCCTCCTGGTGCTCCACTTCCACCTGGAGTAACATTTGCACCTGCTACACCAGCTCCACCAGCCACACCTGCACCACCTGCATCAACATCTGTAGTTATTGCTCATACAACTACAACTCCTGGTAATGTAGTGAGTTTTTTTTAAAAAAGACTGGCTAGAGAGAGTCTAGACTGGCTACGGTAGAGTTCACTGTGGAACTATAGTACAAATTATATTTTTGGGACCCATGCATTATTTATCTCAGGATCTAGCCAACGTAGCTCAAAGCGGTTAAAAATCTCTCGATAACTTTAGCTCGCCTGGAAAATAAAAAAAACCGCATGCGTCTACGTGCCCTCTGTGTTGAGAAATCGCCAAATTCCTTAAGTACTACAAATGTACACTTTTTTCGATTATTCAACATAACTGAACAAGCCGCAAAAACTTTTTCATTAAAAGTAGCCTATCCTACGTAGAATTTGATGCAGATTTCAAAAATAGTATTGATGTTTCAAAAAATTTAACCCCTACCCAAAAATTGTCAAAAATATACAAATTTTGCAAAATTATATACTAGGGGTTAAATTTTTTTTAAAACACCGATACTGTTTTTGAAATCTGCATTAAATTCTACGTAGGATAGGCTACTTTTAATGAAAAAATTTTTGCGGCTTGTTCATTTATGCTGAATAATCGAAAAAGTGTACCTTTTTAGTACATTTTTAGTACTTAACCCTTAGCGATTATCCATGTCTGGTCTGTTGACATCGTGTTCTGTCAGTATACTGTCCATATACGGTCCGTATACGGATTTTGTGTCAGATCTGACACGATCTCGATGTGAGGTCTTGTCAGATCTGACACGATCTCGATGAGGTTGTGTCGCGCCCGACACGCCACGTCGAGATTGTGTCAGACGGCGCGAGAAAAAACAAAAGAAGGAAAGAAGAAGCGGCGCGACGTGCGCGCGCAGGAGGAAAAGGAACGGTGCATGGAAAGCAAGCTCAGTGAGTGACGATAATGCCGAGCACTAAGTAGAATATGCAAATTCAGACCACAATGCACAGCACGTATGGCAAGATTGGCAAAATGCGGAGCACGGGTGCAAAACAGCAGGGTAGAGTGAGTAGCGGCATGAATATGAATGGGTACCCCGGTTTCAACGTATACATAAACAGGGTAAGAGGGGGAAATGTGGATCACAGAAGAAATGAGATAAACTCAGAAAACGTTGATAGACAAAACAGTCGAAATGTAAATAACAGGGTGCACTGGGGTAAGCGTGGACAATATTTCGTCAACTCGACACAAACAGGGTAAACGGGGGTAAGTGTGGACCACAGAATGAAATATGAGATAAACTCAGAAAACTCAAAAGGTTCAAAGTGTAAATAACAGGGTGCAGTGGGATAGGGGTGAACAATATTTCCAACGTGTGAAGAACAGAGTACTCACGGGTAAATGTGTGCCATGTTTTTAACTGTCCCACTGCATACCTGTATTCCCATTTGCACAAATTCAGCTGCGCATAGCTGTATGAGTGGAAGAAATTTCCACGATTCCAGAGTTCCAGTAGCATGAAAGGCATACAGTGCACGACGTCTCAGGTGCGCGAAACCATATCTTTCTGAAAATTTTTGCAAAAAAGGTTTGATGAGACCGCAATAGAGCGACATGTCAGGTGACAATTGCCTTGCCTATGTACCCTGCATTCACACTTTGAAAACACGGTCCACATTACCCCGCTGCACCCTGTTATTTGCACTTTCAAAAAACGCATAATTTCAAAACAAAAAATTGGAAAACAAAATTGCAAAATGTTAGTACAGCTGCCATGTCATGAAAGGATCCTGTAGTTTACCACTTTCACAACTGTTCCATTTATCCCATTTTACCTCCCCCCCAACGTTGTCCGAATTACCCCAATTACTCTTTTACTTTCACGTTTTCTCAATTCGCTCGTCTTGCCAAGAAAGTCATGCGCAGAAGCTATGTCATTCGCCTGAATTTGCATATTCTGGTTTCACATTATCGGGACTCGTTAGCTTGCTTTCCTTCACCCTGCCAAGCATGGACAGCTACTACAGTACTTTAGACTTTTTCACGTTGAGCATGTTGGACGCTCTCGAGTTTGGCGCTGCACCACATTTACCCCTTTTACCCTCTTATCGTACGTTGAAACGGGAGACGCGTTGTACCTAACTCACTGTTTGTATCCTGTTGCTATATTATTTGGCGCCACATTTTGCCAATTTCCGTTCTCTGCCGTACGTGCTTCATTTTCTGAATTTGCATATTCTACTTAGTGCTCGGCATTATCGTCACTCACTGAGTTCTTCATGCACCGTTCCTTTTCCTCCTCCCCTCCCCTTCTTCTTTCCTTCTTTTTTTTTCTCCCACTCTCCTCTTCGCCACCTCATCGAGTCGTTTCTGCGACCTTCGTCGTTCAATCTACAATCCCAGTCGTGTATTCCGTCCAAATCCGCCGACGACAGTACTGACAGCACGATGTCAGCCCATGTCGCTAAGGTAAGATTTGGCGTTTCTCGACACAGAGGGCACGTGTCATCGTTTTTTTATTTCCAGCGACTAAAGTTATTGAGATTTTTACCGCTTTCTCGTGGCTTCCTATAATCATGGTCCCAGATTATAATTTGAACTTTAGCCAATGCTGTGCAGTGGAACAATTTTCAGCGTATATGTCCTAGAGGTTCTGGAGTACGGCAGCCTCCATCCATAGGGAGTCTGTTGTTCCACCAGCAATCAAATCTTTTAGTGGATTGCATCTATGTATCAGAGCCTGAGAGCTGTTGGTGGTCCTATCCAGTATGTGGCACACAAGCAACCCTCATTGATGGTTCAGTGGTGTTTGACTTTGATAAGCCAAGGCAGTACGTTGTTGTGGTAGACAAAGGAGTACTCCACTTACAGTTCAGGGATAGATGAAGATGCAATGTTATTCCCACATTTTGAGCACCAGGAGGAAGGCCAGAATGGTAGGAATGGCAGGTGGTGCAGGTGTGGTGGAGGAGCTGGTGTAGAGGTGAATGTTACTAGTGGAGTGGACACAGGAGGAGCCAAATGGTAGGATGGGTGGTGGTCAGGAGTGCTGGAGGACTGGTTACAGGTCAAGATTATCCCAGGTGGTAGCAGTGCAAGTGGAGGAGGACAAGATGTTGGAGAATAGGTTGAAATTACACAGTTCCAAAATATGTAGAAATCAGTTGGCTTTAGCCCATCTGACTTGAGATGATCTTGTCGCTCCTTCAATTGGCTCCAGAAGTGTGTGACGGATTCTGCTTACACCAGGAGTTCCCGGTGCACTGGTAGGAGATGTGAATTCTAGACGACCTGGAGTACTTTGCGTAGGAGAAACAGCAGGTGCAGAAGTAGACCCACCTTGCAGTGACTAAAAACACATAACACTCAGTTTTCGTCTGTTAGAACAACGGATTGACAAGAAAATTTACCTGTGGTTTGCCAATAACATTGCCATCTTCATCTATTCCCTGAACTGTAAGTGGAGTATCTCCTTTTGTTTCTACCACAACAACTGTTACTGTCCTTGGCTTATCAAAGTCAAACACCACTGAACCATCAATGAGGGTTGCTTGTGTGTCCACATACTGGATAGGACCATCCAACAGCTCTTCAGGCTTCTTGATATCATAGATGCAATCCACTAAAAGATTTGATTGCTGGTGGAACACCATTATTTCAGACTTCCCACTAGTGGCATTTTGGTAAGGCTGATCCACGTTACTTCCCAGAACCTTCTAGGACATACAGTATATACGCTGTAAAATATGCTTCTCCTATTCTCCACTGCACAGCATTGGCTAAAGTTCAAATTATAATTCTGGGACCCATGCATTATTTATCTCAGGATCTAGCCAACGTAGCTCAAAGCGGTTAAAAATCTCTCAATAACTTTAGCTCGCCTGGAAAATAAAAAAACCGCATGCATCTACGTGCCCTCTGTGTCGAGAAATCGCCAAATTCCTTAACCCTTAGCGATTATCCATGTCTGGTCTGTTGACATCGTGTTCTGTCAGTATACTGTCCGTATACGGTCCGTATACGGATTTGGACGGAATCTGACACGATCTGATGTCAGATTGTGTAGTCTACACGATCTCATTGAGGTCTTGTCAGATCTGACACGATCTCGATGAGGTTGTGTCGCGCCCGACACGCCACGTCGAGATTGTGTCAGACGGCGAGAAAAAAACAAAAGAAGGAAAGAAGAAGCGGCGCGACGTGCGCGCGCAGGAGGAAAAGGAACGGTGCATGGGAAGCAAGCTCAGTGAGTGACGATAATGCCGAGCACTAAGTAGAATATGCAAATTCAGACCACAATGCACAGCACGTACGGCAGTAGAACGGCAAGATTGGCAAAATGTGGCGCCAAATAATATAGCAACAGGATACAAACAGTGAGTTAGGTACAACCTTCTCCCGTTTTCAACTACCATACAAGGGTAAACAGGGGTAAATGTGGTCAGCGCTCAAACACGAGATGCGTCCAACATGCTCAACGTGTAAAAAGTCTAAAGTACTTATAGCTGTCCATCTTCAGGTGAATGGAAAGCAACTAAGCGAGTCCCGATAATGCTGAAACCAGAATATGCAAATTCAGGCGAATGCACATAGCTTCTCGCAACTTTCTGGCAAGACGAGCGAATTGAGAAACACGTTTTGAAAGTACAACTAGCAGTGCACATTGGGGTCAATTCGGACAACGTTGCACGGGGCGCGCCCAGCAGGGTAAAATGGGATAAATGGAACACGTTGTGAAAGTGGTAAACTACAGGATCCTTTCATGACATGGCAGCTGTACTAACATTTTGCAATTTTGTTTTCCAATTTTTTGTTTTGAAATTATGCGTTTTTTGAAAGTGCAAATAACAGGGTGCAGCGGGGTAATGTGGACCGTGTTTTCAAAGTGTGAATGCAGGGTACATAGGCAAGGCAATTGTCACCTGACATGTCGCTCTATTGCGGTCTCATCAAACCTTTTTTGCAAAAATTTTCAGAAAGATATGGTTTCGCGCACCTGAGACGTCGTGCACTGTATGCCTTTCATGCTACTGGAACTCTGGAATCGTGGAAATTTCTTCCACTCATACAGCTATGCGCAGCTGAATTTGTGCAAATGGGAATACAGGTATCCAGCTTGGGACAGTTCAAAAACATGGCACACATTTACCCTGAGTCTCTGTTCTTCACACGTTGGAAATATTTTCACCCCTATCCCAGCACGTTATTTACACTTAACCTTTTGAGTTTTCTGAGTTTATCTCATATTTCATTCTGTGGTCCACACTTACCCCCGTTTACCCTTTTGTGTCGAGTTGACGAAATATGTCCACGCTTACCCCAGTGCACCCGTTATTTACATTACTGTTTTGTCTATCACGTTTTCTGAGTTTATCTCATTTCTTCTGTGATCCACATTTCCCCCTCTTACCCTGTTTATGTATACGTTGAAACCGGGTACCCATTCATATTCATGCCCTACTCACTCTACCCTGCTGTTTTGCACCCGCTCCGCATTTTGCCAACTTGCCATGTGCGCATTGTGGTCAATTTGCATATTCTACTTAGTGCTCGGCATTATCGTCACTCACTGAGCTTGCTTTCCATGCACCGTTCCTTTTCCTCCTGCGCGCCACGTCGCGCCGCTTCTTCTTTCCTTCTTTTGTTTTTTCCCGCCTCACACAACTCACGTGGCGTGTCGGGCGCGACACAACCTCATCGAGATCGTGTCAGATCTGACAAGACCTCACATCGAGATCGTGTCAGATCTACACAAAATCCGTATACGGACCGTATATGGACAGTATACTGACAGAACACGATGTCAACAGACCAGACATGGATAATCGCTAAGGGTTAAGTACTAAAAATGTACTAAAAAGGTACACTTTTTCGATTATTCAGCATAAATGAACAAGCCGCAAAAATTTTTTCATTAAAAGTAGCCTATCCTACGTAGAATTTAATGCAGATTTCAAAAACAGTATCGGTGTTTTAAAAAAAATTTAACCCCTAGTATATAATTTTGCAAAATTTGTATATTTTTGACAATTTTTGGGTAGGGGTTAAATTTTTTGAAACATCAATACTATTTTTGAAATCTGCATCAAATTCTACGTAGGATAGGCTACTTTTAATGAAAAAGTTTTTGCGGCTTGTTCAGTTATGTTGAATAATCGAAAAAAGTGTACATTTGTAGTACTTAAGGAATTTGGCGATTTCTCAACACAGAGGGCACGTAGACGCATGCGGTTTTTTTTATTTTCCAGGCGAGCTAAAGTTATCGAGAGATTTTTAACCGCTTTGAGCTACGTTGACTAGATCCTGAGATAAATAATGCATGGGTCCCAAAAATAAAATTTGTACTATAGTTCCACAGTGAACTCTACCGTAGCCAGTCTAGACTCTCTCTAGCCAGTCTTTTTTTAAAAAACTCACTACATTACCAGGAGTTGTAGTTGTATGAGCAATAACTACAGATGTTGATGCAGGTGGTGCAGGTGTGGCTGGCGGAGCTGGTGTAGCAGGTGCAAATGTTACTCCAGGTGGAAGTGGAGCACCAGGAGGAAGGCCACGAATGGTAGGAATGGCAGGTGTGGCTGGAGGAGCTGGTGTAGCAGGTGCAACTGTTACTCCAGGTGGAAGTGGAGCACCAGGAGGAAGGCCAAGAGTAGAAGGGATGCCTGGTGGTGCAGGTGTGGCTGGTGGAGCTGGTGTAGCAGGTGCAAGGGTTATCCCAGGTGGTAGCAGTGCAAGTGGAGGAAGGGAAGCACCAGATGTTGGAAGCAATGCAGGTGTGGAAAGATGTATACAGGCTTCCACAAATATGTAGGAAATATCAGTTGGCTTTAGCCCATCTGGACTTGAGATGGAAATCTTGTCTGCTCCTTCAATTGGCTCCAGGAGTGTGTGACGGATTCTGCTTACACCAGGAGTTCCCGGTGCACTGGTAGGAGATGTGAATTCTAGACTACCACTTTGTGTAGGAGAAACAGCAGGTGCAGAAGTAGCCCCACCTTGCAGTGACTAAAAACTCATCACACTCAGTTTTCGTCTGTTAGAAAAACGGATTGACAAGAAAATTTACCTGTGGTTTGCCAATAACATTGCCACCTTCATCTATTCCCTAACTGTAAGTGGAGATCTCCTTTTGTTTCTACCACAACAACTGTTACTGTCCTTGGCTTATCAAAGTCAAACACCACTGAACCATCAATGAGGGTTGCTTGTGTGTCCACATACTGGATAGGACCATCCAACAGCTCTTCGGGTTTCTTGATATCATAGATGCAATCCACTAAAAGATTTGATTGCCGGTGGAATACCATTTCAGATTTCCTACTAGTGGCATTTTGGTAAGCCTGATCCACGCTACCTCCTAGAACCTTCTAGGACATATATACGCTGTAAAATATGGTACTCCTATTCCCCACTGCACAGTATTGGCTAGTTCCACAGCGAACTCTCTAGCCAGTCTTTTTTTAAAAAAATGTATTCACTCATTACCAGGAGTTGTAGTTGTATGAGCAATAACTACAGCTGTTGATGCAGGTAGTGCAGGTGTGGCTGGTGGAGCTGGTGTAGCAGGGCAAATGTTACTCCAGGTGGAAGTGGAGCACCAGAAGGAAGGCCAATAGTGGAAGGAATGCCTGGTGGTGAATGTGTGGCTGGAGGAGCTGGTGTAGCAGGTGCAAATGTTACTCCAGGTGGAAGTGGAGCACCAGGAGGAAGGCCAAGAATGGTAGGAATGGCAGGTGGTGCAGGTGTGGCTGGAGGAGCGGGTGTAGCAGGGCCTTTAAAACATTATCAAATTATTCCAACATGCACCTAGTGTCTCATAATAAACCGACCAGCTTTCAGCTCCTTACATTTATCTTCACAGTGACAAGCAGATTATTTCTGCGATCTTTTTTATTAGAAAGCCAAGGCTCGAAGTCAGCATACAAAATTTCGACTGTTACTGAAATTGAGACGGTTTCACGAGATACACATTTCCTAGCAAACAAATAAATACATAGACCCCTACAACATGCTGTAGCTTCCTACCTACATAGTACATAAATTGAGAATAGATTGTTTTTCCTTCCAAAACACGGTGTTCAAAACTATCAGTATCAGTATCGAAAATCAATAATTTTTTGCCCGAACTATCAGTATTGAATCGGAATGAAATGCAATTTATTGGTATCGTTATCAAATTAGCTTGGTGAAAAACTATTGATATCGGTTCGTATCCATTTCTGCAAAAATTCACACTATTGTCACTCCTAGCTTTAGGGACATCTTAGATCACTACAGGAGACCAATCCTTTTTTAACCATGCCAATACAATATTTTTGGGTGTAATATTTTTGGGTGTATAGCCCCAGGGCTGTACTCAAATTGAGAGGTCTGATGGGGGTTCGCTGAAATTTTGCACAGGTCCTCTCGGCTACTTAATAAAAAAATCCTCACAAAAATCTAAAGTGTGGTTCTTGAGTGTTATACATACACGGACAGCTGGTCGGCATATTTCGAGACACCTTTTTTATTATAGATAAGATACGATACCATACAGTACCATTACCCACGGCCACGGGTCAATGTCTACTTTTGTAAAAAACCAAGACCAGCAACCAAAGAAACCTTAGGGCAGCACTATGAATATCTAACCTACATACCAGGCGTTGCTGGAGTAGCAGGTGGAAGAGTCCCAGCAGGTGGTACTTTTATTGTTGGAATTTCAATTGGTGGAGGAAGTTTCTTTGTGGTTGCTAAAACAAATTGTAAGCACAACTCATTATACCATTTTGATGTTATTGCCCCCTCAATGCAACACCTACTGTAAAGCTTGTGTATCAAGCTAAACGAGATCAGCAACATACTGTACCAGTTGCGCCAGGTGGAAGTCCTCCAGGTGGGGGCGGTGGAAGGGCTTCCTCAGTTGGTAACTCTATTGGAGGTGGCAATTTCTGTGTTGTAGCTATAAAAAACTTACAAGTAAAAAAGGTGGATGCGGCAAGGACTGGTCCATTGCGAAGGTGTTAATCGATATCTACAAATTCTTTTAGTCAACCTATGCAGTTTTACATACTGAATCGATTTCACCCCCTCCCCCCATCTCATTGCGAATATGCCTTCTCTCAACAGAAACCCTCTCCCACAGTTCATTTCTCTCAACCAGGAGTAACATAAAATGGGGAGTCATATGTACAGAGCCACTTCCATACAAACGGCTGATTTTGCATGCAAAGTTCGGAGCATTCCAGTGGTCGTAGAGAGATAAAACTGGCACCATTGAATGCGCCTATTCTTCTTCTTTTCAATGGTTTCAGCTTCGTTGAGGTCCGCGGACTCCTTCCATATTATTTTTACTGGTAAATAGAGGGTACTATTGAACCTCAATTTTTTCTGGGAATGCTCTGGAGGGTATCGCCAGATCTGGCGATGATCGCCAAATCTGGCGATCACGCTGCTTTCGCAAACCAGCCAGCGTGTATCGCCAGATCTGGCGATCCTCGCAGCGTGCTCGCCAGATCTGGCGATCCTCGCAACGTGCTCGAAAGCAACGAAAGCAGTGTGTCGCCAGATCTGGCGATGATCGCCAGATCTGACGATACGCCTGTTCAGAGCATTCCCCGAGAAAAAAAATTGAGGTTCAAAAGTACCCTCTATTTCCAGTAAAAATAAAATGGAAGGAGTCCGCGGACCTCAACGAAGTGAACCATTGGAAAGAAGAAGAATCGGCGCATTCAATGGTGCCAGTTTTATCTCTACGACCGCTGGAATGCTTCGAACTTTGCATGTGAAAATCAGCCGTTTGTATGGAAGTGGCTATAATACTCCTGTCTCAACGGGTTCAAGCAATTAGTGTTGAAAAAAGACCTTCTTTCTGTGCGGGTTTTCTCTGCGAGGAGGCAAAATATATCCATGAGACCGGGGGAGTGAGATTGGTTCAGTACTTCATGCAAATCTGCATAGGGTCACCAAAATAATTGAAGAATCGAATGGACACATTTCGCATTCGCCGTCACTATAGCCATCGCTGTTTCGCATTCGCATTTTAGCTATTTCGCATTCACTATAGCCGTCGCTATTTCGCATTCGCCGTCACTATATTTGCCGAAGAATTGCGTCATGCACATGTGACTGTACCCATATTAACACCAACCTGTTGATGTCACTGAAGGTGCAGTTGGACCAGCTGTGGTGGCTGAAAGCATAAATAAGCCAGAGTGGTCACACACTGATTGCTTATCTCCTGTGTTATAATTTCTAATTGCAACCTGTGTGCTTTTGAAACTAATTACTTGGATGAATGCAAGCGAAAACATCCAAGGAGAGTCTGGCTTCGTTTGACTGTGGCATATCTGGGATCAGATTTGACAAGAGGTCCAAAACACCAAGATTAAAGTCGACATTTATCTTTTGTTTGGGCTGAATTCGGATGAATCTTGTTGTGAAAACATCAGCATTTTCCAGCAGTAACTTATTGTCCTCTCCAGTGGTTTGAATAGTATCAGAATCAGTGGGAAGACCCTAAATAAAAAAGCTGATAAAAGCTGTAGGCCTACTTTACTGTCTTACACAGTGTCATGACTGAATTCGCATAGTCGCCCGCAACATACTAGGAAAGGCAGAAATTCTCACAGGTGAAGGTGAGCGTGAGATACGAAAAAGCAGAGACGCCTCACGTCACGGAGAAATGGCGGGACCGATTTGATCTTATCACGACTTGCGCGGAAGGTGGAGTAAACGATTAAAGTGCTTGGCTCATTGGCATCAGCAGGAACAAGAGATAGAGGTATCGCTTGACCACCCAGCGTGCGTGAGTAATCCTACTTTTCACACGTCTCGAACTGTACATACATACACACAGTACCTTCCCCTCACCCACCTTGACTTGTGGCATGAAGCTAATTCCATCTGCACTTGTCAATATCTGTATCTTCTTTAGCGTTATGTCGGACAAAATCTCTTTATGCCGGAGTGTCGCGATATGCCGAAAATGCTGTATTGTTAT
>JASAMW010000097.1:0-17201 GCA_030247985.1 Epsilonema sp. ZAB3_2
CCATCACACGTCACACCAACTCAACTCCTGATCTTATCGGATGGGTCATTCTCTGGATCAAGAATTCCTGACACCCTCTCCAGACTAGTACCGTATACGCGAACGCAGTCTAGGAGTCCTTGTGTAGCATGGAAAAATTGTATTTTAAATATTTGAAATATATTCCAGACCACATGAAAATAATATTACGCCCAAACGATATTGAGCGAGCAACGAACGGATTGATTCGGATCGGAAGAAGGAAGGAAAGAAGGAAGAAAGTCAAGAGAAACTGTAGCTGCTCTGTTCTCACGACTTTCTGCATCGAGCAAGGAGGCGATGACATTTATGCTTCCTCTTCCTCTTCTTTCGCTTGTCGTACGCCAGCTTGTGGAGGTAGGTGTGCGTAGTACATGCATAATTTGCACGTTCTTATGCTCAGTTAGTTGATTGGAGCGTTATTTCAGTTTTCAGGTGGTGTTGTTGCTGTTGTAGAATGGCGTCGTCAGATTCTGCGAAAAGGCCGAACAGATTGGCGCAGGAAAAGTCGCATCTGTTGCAGCATGAGTACAATCCCGTGGATTGGTATGTACATTACCTATTGCACGTACGTATGCTCTTATGTATGGATGTCTGTCTGGTCAGGAAGAGTTGGCTATCACGCTTACCCCGTACTGCATAATAGTTTTACGCATACATGACAAACGGAAGCACTTCCTGAATGAATTTCTACTTTTCGCAGTGGTGTAAATTACCGTAACCAACTCTGGTTGGACAGATTTTATGTCGCGTTCAGATTAGTGGCATATACAGGGTGTCCCATAATAAACTCCGGGGCTTTCCGCGGTAATAACTCTCGAGCTATAGCTCAGATTTCAATGCGGTTTTTTGCATTAAGTTGCAAAGGCTTCAACTTAGTGGCAGGCAAAATTTCATGATTCTAGTTCATAATTAGAACTGGTCCAAAACAGCTGCATTCTCTAGCCCCCAATTTCTATGGACTTTTCCCCCAAAGTAAACAAATCTCGGCACATTTTCTGGCATAGTTACTATTAACCCCTGCCAATTTTGCTATAGTGGTTCATAGCAATCCACCTGGCAAGAGAACTTGACGCGTGGACGTCAGTTCAAAGTCTGGAAGCGTAAATACAAATTTGGATTATCTTAAAACCGCAATTCTACAGTAATGAGGGAAAACCTGCAAAAACGGGACCAAAACTTTGAAGGCCAATAAAACCATAACCAATAAAGCTACGCAGATGAAATTTTGCACGTATCTAAGTTGAAGCCTTGGCTACATGATAGAAGAAACCGCATTGAAATCTGAGCTTTAATTCGAGAGTTATAAGCGCGGAAACCCCCGGAGTTTATTATGGGACACCCTGTATTCAACGCACGCCGAAAAGTTCAAAAATTGGTACAGCTACTCGCTTTTCGAGACGTACGTCGCTTATCTGAACGCGGCGTTGTGCACGCTGTTTTGAGCGTTTGACGGTTTTTTTCCATCCAAAACAGGTATCCTTGGGGCGAGGAAGCGTTTGAGAAAGCGAAAATTGAGAATAAGATGATCTTCTTATCAGTCGGTTATTCTACCTGTCATTGGTGCCACGTGATGGAGAGAGAATCCTTTGAAAATCCCAATATTGGGAAATTGATGAACGATAATTTTATCAATATCAAAGTAGACAGAGAGGAGCGACCAGACGTGGACAAGATGTACATGACCTTTGTGCAGGTATGTGGCCCTTTCATCGCGCATCCTTTAGTTTTGAGAGATGCTGCAGTTTGCCTTTTGTCTGTACATAGACAGTGCATTGGGTTGGGCTGCTGTTGTAGGCCACATCTGGAGGTGGAGGCTGGCCGATGAGCGTCTTTCTGACGCCGGAGCTGCAGCCTGTCACTGGAGGCACCTATTTCCCACCAGAAGACCAGTGGGGAAGGCCCGGGTTCCCCAGTATCCTCAAGTACATCTCCACGCAGGTACTGCAGATAGTGACTGCAGTATAGGATGTGGTATAGGCTATGTACATATTGTACATACATCCCCGGTTCACTCCACGGAGGACGGGATAGGCTTTTTGCGTAAAATATCACAAGATTGCACGGACGTGTTCATATATAGGAACAGGAAGCAATCTTATGCGACTTCGCAATCTCCGCATTCTCCCAGTGGGAGTGGACGACTATTTATATTTTGCTTTGCTGATGGGATGCAATGGATGTGTGCTTGTGTTTCGTACAGTGGCGTGACAAGCCGACGGATGTGAAAAAGCAGGGCGTGATGTTGTTGGGTGCAATGGAGGAGACGTGCAAAGAAGTTGGCACAGTGGAGGAAGACGCTGCTTTCAATCCTTCTGCTTGCGTCGAGAAGTGCGACGAACAGATTGCCAAGAGCTTCGACCCTAAATTTGGAGGCTTCAACAAGGAGCCGAAGTTTCCACAGCCAGGTACAACAGCTACAGTACTAGTACTATGTGTACCATCCTACCCTGTAGCATTACTCGACGTACAGACAGCTTGTTTTATTTCTAGTGAACCTTGATTTCCTTCTGCGTTATTACGCCGTCAATGCTGGAAGCGAGAAGGCGACAAAAGCGCTGTCGATGGTAGAGAAGACGTTGTTGTGCATGGCGAGAGGCGGAATACACGATCACGTCGCCCAAGTATGCAATGCCCTTTGTTTAGATATAGCAACAGTCGTACCAGGTGCGTTCTCTTATGTGAGAGTGGGGCCGGGGAAAGACTGGCCATCGTTTACTGTTTGCAGGGTTTTCATCGTTATTCTACTGATCAGCGCTGGCACGTGCCTCATTTTGAGAAGATGCTGTACGATCAGGGTCAGCTGGCTGGCGCTTACGCTGAAGCCTATCAGATTACGAAAAACACCCTGTACGCAGATGTACTCAGGGATATCCTCACGTACGTTGGAAGGGATCTGTCACATCCGGTATGATCAGCTCCTACTCTTATGTACGCTGCTTTGTACGTAAGCTTTGGCCGTTTCTTGTCTCGCCAACTTTAGGAGGATACTGTTGCGTTATTTGTTGTTTTATAGGAGGGAGGTTTCTACAGTGCAGAGGACGCGGATTCCTTGCCAACACAGGACTCGAAACACAAGAAGGAGGGCGCGTTCTGCGTGTGGACAGATGAGGAAGTGAGGGAGCTGCTGCAAGGTCCGGCTAAAGAAGGAACCACCGCCACCATGGCGGACGTCTTCTGTCGTCACTACACGGTCAGACCTGGAGGAAATCTCAGTCCATACCAGGTGAGCCGATGATCAGTTGCTTATGTGATATTTCTTACTGAGAACACATTGTTGCATAGTCCGTCCAGCGAGAATTGTCTTTGGGCCTTTGCTTGTGCTGCAATAATAGAAATTTCGTCACGAATGCTGCTTCCTGCTTCGTTTATTCCTAATCTGCAGGAGTGTAATACTTCCTATGACTTGCACGACACGAGCTAAGGCACAGTTAAGACAACTCGCTGGACGGACTGCAGCTCTAGTTGTAGGCAGACGTGGGCCTGGGGGTGAGGGGGGGTATGTTGAACGCACCCCCACCCCTACCTCTCCATACCCCACCCGTACCCCCAGGAAAAATGAAAAGCAACATACCCCCGCGTACCCCCAGAAAAAAAACAGCACTACGTATCCCCACCGCGTAACCCCAAACTTGAAATCAGCAGTTTGTCTGCCAGGACACGTACCCCCACCCTTTTTTCCTCTGGCTTACATCCATGCTCAGACTTTTTACATACTCCACAAAGTGCATGCCTTGTCAAGAATTGTTGTTTGTAGTTGCACAATGTTTTGAATAGTTTTATATAATGGTTTATCCCTATCATTCTAGACAAGTTGCTAAAGTATTCAACAGTGGAAATTCGATTCGAACACATACTTACACACCACTCTTATCAACCCACCACTGCATTTTGTATAAATATTACAAGTTGCACAATAAAAACTGTTGCACTGTGTGCAAAAAAACATTGCTCATTTTTTTCTGGGGATAGATATAGACTTTGTGGAGTTATGTAGCACACCATTTACAGTTGGGGGTATGTAAATATGCTGGGGGTACGTGAGGTTTTTTTCTTGGGGGTACGTAAAAAATCTGGGGGTACGTGGCCAAAAAAATTTTTTTGGGTGGGGGTACGCAACACCCCCCCCCCCCCCCCCTCTTTTGACCTCCTGCATACCCCCACTGACAGACCCCCACCCTCAAAACCGTGCCCACGTCTGTGTAGGCCTACCTATGTATTGCGGATGTGCGTAATATGCTTGCGCATTCTTCGTATGCTTGTACTAGGATCCGCATGGAGAGCTGACAAGGCAGAACGTTCTCATCTGCTACAATTCGGTGGAGGAGACTGGAAAAGAGTACGGACTGACGCCGGAGGAAACGGAAGCTGTTCTGGCCAAATGCAGACATGTGCTCTTCCAAGCGCGACTCAAACGGCCCAAACCCCACTTGGACAGCAAAATGATCACTGCTTGGAACGGTAAGCAAGCAAGTATTGCAAATCCACACTGTGACGTACTGTATGGAGCGAGGACACACGCTACGGCACACTCTTCTTACTGTACTGTAGGGTTAATGATCAGCGGGTATGCGAAAGCTGCCTCCGCTCTCGGAGATGAGTCGCTGAAGGAAAGGGCGAAAAAGGCTGCTGCATTTGTGAAGAAATATCTGAGCACAGAAGGAGGCGCTTCTCTTCTGCGCAGTTGCTACACTGATGATCCGGCCAAAGGCGGCGTTACGCAAACGTACGTATAAAGTACTGGCCTCGGGACGCTGTTAATGCCACACGTACGCAGTCAGTGACAGTACGTACGTACGTATGTTAGAGTAGTGGCTTGTAGGGAGCCGGCGATCGGGGGCTTTGTGGACGACTACGCGTTTCTGATCACGGCTCTGTTGGATTTGTACGAGGCGACGCAGGAGACGGAGTGGGTGGAATGGGCGGAGCGGCTGCAGGCGAAGATGGACGAGCTCTTCTGGGACGCCCAGACTGACGCCGCCTACTTCCTCAGTCCCAGCAGCGACCCCAGCATCCTTATCCGCATGAAAGACGGTACGCATTACCTGCATGTGTCCTTGCCAAATGCGTACCTTTTATGTACAGATTGTGGTAGACAATTTATAGCATTGTGGTTCCGAGACGGCTGCTTCCTTGTTTTGCAGCAATAGTGCGTGCGTGCAGTTAGCAGGTGATGATTTGGTTGCGTGCGTGTGTTGAGTTGTAGACCAGGATGGGGCGGAGCCGAGTGCGAACTCGCTGGCGCCTCTCAACCTCATTCGTCTGTCTGATCTGCTGCAGGAGAAGCGCTATCGACAGAAGGCGGAGCGCATCCTTCGCGGATTTGCCTCCAGACTCAGCAAAATCCCCATCGCCCTGCCGAAAATGGCCACCGCTGCCAGCTGGATCACCAAGCCCTCAGTACAAGTACGTGTCGTAACATTTAGGTATATACTTAGAACATGTAGGTACGTAGGCTGCGTAGCAACTAATAATCTTCGCGTTCTTGCACTTCCAATATTCTATGCCTGGTTTGCTCTAGGTAGATGTGCATACATTTTGTCATATATGGGGCGAAGGCATTCAGGAGTTGTGCTTTCCAGATTGTAATCTGTGGAAAGAGAGATGCGCCAGAAACAAAGGAATTATTGGATGCTGTCCATTCATTGTTTTTACCGGAGAAAGTGCTCATTCTGCTGGATGGAGAAACTGGTACTGTGTTATGTTCTCTACATACGTGTTATAGGCCTAGCTTCTGTACCAGCAGCATTTTTACAAGGGGTGTACTCAGGGACGATCTCTATATTAAAGCCGAATCCCGTCACAATCCAAATATGTCTTATGCTATGGGATTAGAATTAGAACCCCAGTGCGAAATTCGCTTTGTAATTTTTTGGATTGAGACAAAAATGGGATCGATTCTGCCTAGGAAGAAACTACTTGGTGCACCGTTATATGTGTTGGTTGACATGCTGATTTTTTTAACTGAACTGCAGATGCTTGGCTAAAGGGTCGAGTGCAGGACTTAGCCCAGTTGACTCCAATCGACGGAAAACCAACGGCCTATGTATGCAAGGATTTCGCATGTTCATTGCCCGTACATACGAAAGAGGATTTGCAGCGATTATTAGCGAAGCCGGGCGCTTGATTTCATGCTAATCGGAAAACCGCGTGATAAATTTCTCTGTATCCTCTTATGTGTGTAGGCCTCAATGTAAAAGTAATTATTTCCGCAGACTTGCGCTTTTTTACCGTCCAGCCCAAAAGATGTCAGTACCACCTACCAATATTATAGGCCTTCGTTGTTAGCACAGCTAGTCGTTGTCTGTTGTAACTAATAGCTTCAGGTTTAGAGCAATTTGTGGTGGCATGTACATAGCTGACGGTTCCCCATACTTTCGGTGGTTTGTATCACATGTTTGGCTTTGTGGTGGCTTGGTTGATAAATGAATGTGATACGCTTGTATCCATGAAACCAATGGTAGGCCTACGTTCGAAAAATGTTTATATGTTTGTTACTGATAAAGTAATAGCGGTAAGGTTTAATAAATGAGATGTCCGTGTTTTTGACATTGGCAGATAACGGCCGCTATTATTATCTTTGTAAGGTTAAATATAGCATGGGGAAGCAACAGACATCTTCAACTTCAGTTGGTATGTTCAATTTGCATCCCGTCTATTTTCGCCAATAGAGTAGCTGTGCAGGAGAATAGAAAATGCAATAGGCTCGTGGGATTCGAATGCGGCGATCTGAGCGGTACGCGGTTCAGGCCTACATTAACTCATACCCCGACCTGGCGTCATTGTTGGCAACAACTTGTTCACTTGTTGTCGGTTTTGTTGTCCGTTTTGTTGTTTGTTGTCCGTTTTATATGGGTGTTGTCAGTTTTGTTGTCCGTGGACAACAAAATTGACAACGAACAACAAAACCGACAAAACCCCTATAAAAACGGACAACAAACAACAAAACGGACAACAAAACCGACAACAAGTGAAAAAGTTGTTGCCAACAGTGACGCCAGGTCGGGGCGTTTTATATGGGTGTTGTCAGTTTTGTTGTCCGTGGACAACAAAATTGACAACGAACAACAAAACCGACAAAACCCCTATAAAAAACGGACAACAAACAACAAAACGGACAACAAAACCGACAACAAGTGAAAAAGTTGTTGCCAACAGTGACGCCAGGTCGGGGTATGAGTTAATACGTACACGTGCCACGGCCACATGTTCAGTTCCTATACCACGGTCATACGGTATGTGGGCAAGGTAGTTTTTCTACGCGCATTGCTCATTGAAGCTACAATCGCTCTCCAGAGATTAGTGCTTCGGTATATGTGGTTGATCAATTACAAGGCAGACTATTTCAAGTCTGTATTTTCTCGTGGGCCCTATTACCACGGTCCTTTGGTGATACAGCAATTTCTTTCCTCGTCCAGATCGGTTTTCTTTTCTGATAACCGAAAAGCATTTCCCGATCAACCTTCTGATAGTTTATGCGTGGGTGTGTCTATTTGAGAAAAATTTCCTGTAGTAGGTGCCGACGTCAAACTCTGACCGGAAACTAAGTGCCGACGGGGTGCCTCCATTCCTTGCGTTCATTGCTTTTGAAGCTTCTGGCGTGATTTCGTATAATTTTGTATCCGCTTATCACATCCTTGCCTTGAGTTTCTTTCAGGTACTTGTTGAGCTGCCTGCCACTTATACAACCAATTCATCCATGGCTAGCTGCACCCTATTGCTGGCTCTGTTGGGCTTCCTGCTGATTTCTTGGATGGGCGAGGAAGCGACTGCATCTGTCGCTTGGAGACACAAGTCCAATCGAGAGGCACTGCTCCCCATCCTCCTGCAGCAGCGCAACATCATGGCGATGGACAAAAGGCAAGCCAAGTGGTTCAACCCCAAGCCCTTCTCTGCAGCATTTGGCAAGCGAGAGTCGGAGTCTGAGTATCCTTCAGATCAGTATTTCTTCTTGGATTCCTCCGGATTGCGATAAACTATGTGAAAGGACGCCGTATAGGCGACCTGACACCACAGTGGGATCAAGTATCTATAAAAGGCCCTACGGGCCCAAGAATATGTCAGTACCTGGCGTTTGTACTGGCGGCTGGCTCCGATGCTGTGCATTTTCTCCCCTCCCATGTTAGCCTTTTGACTAACAAATTTATTCGTTAGGGTTTTGCTATAATTTGTGCACTTGTTAGTGGAGGCCCCTAACATGTTGTTTGTTAGGCTTTTGGTCTAACAAATGTATTTGTTAGCCAAACAACTAAACAAATTGGGAGGAAGAAGGGGGTGTAAGGCGACACTCAGCCACATAGTGGGAGGCGCCACAAAAACTTATGAACTTGATGTTTCAAGTTCACAAGACCTGGGTGGTCAACTCAGGTCGGTATTTACCCAAGGCAGAAAGGTGTGTACTAAATTTTGCACATACCTTGAAGCTACGGGTAAATACCGACCTGAGTTGACCACCCAGGTCTAATGTGAACTTGAAACATCAAGTTCATAAGTTTTTGTGGCGCCTCCCACTATGTGGCTGAGTGTCGCCTTACACCCCCCTTCTCCCTCCCAATTTGTTTAGTGGTTTGGCTAACAAATACATTTGTTAGACCAAAAGCCTAACAAACAACATGTTAGGGGCCTCCACTAACAAGTGCACAAATTATAGCAAAACCCTAACGAATAAATTTGTTAGTCAAAAGGCTAACATGGGAGGGGAGAAAATGCACAGCATCGGGGCCAGCCGCCAGTACAAACGCCAGGTACTGACATATTCTTGGGCCCGTAGGGCCTTTTATAGATACTTGGTGGGATGCATGCGTGATACCGTTACGTATTAGTGTTGATAGGTACATGAAAAGTGGCCAATTTCTGAGCGAGCAAGCAGGAATGACCATCACTTCCTTTAATTATTGGAAAGCAATGTTTATTATTTCTTAAAACAGATCAATTGCGAATAATAACAATGGGACAAAAGGAAAAGGGTATGATAAAACAGCAATATCAAGTATGAACACGACGAATGCCTCGATGGGCTATTTTGATAGACGTTCACTTGAGTTCCGACTCTCTGGAGCTGCGTCCAGTTCCACTGGTTCTGGGGGTTGTGGTCGAGTGGGCATCCTCTCCTCCATGCTATTGCCTGGTTGGTCCACAGAATCTCCATGCGAAACAATGAGAGTACTGACCATTTCATCTGAGCCCTGGCCCAGTTCACGCACATTCATTACGTGAATGAAACTGAAAACAATAAACCACAATTGTCAAAGCAATTTACAGTATATTGTTTCCTACAAATCCAAAGCACAGCCATGCTGAGCTGACCTCAATCCAATTAGGACAGGAATATGCAGGACAGCGGAGAAGATAAAGGCGAAACCAGCAAAATTCCAGTTAAGGTCTCAATGCCCTGTTTCGGAGCCAAATTTGAGGCTTCCTCGTAGCCGTTATGTGCAAGATAAAAGTGATCACTTATCATGTAAATATAGAACAACCCTTCCTCTACACGTACACCAAACGGCAGCGCCAAAGCTCTTGTATTCGGCGCAGTACGACACGCCGAAGAACGCCCCAAAAACCACGCGATTTGGGTGTTCCGAAGGAACCACTGGGTATTTTTCAACATGCGGCACACCATTCAACGCGTCTTGACGAGAGGAATCGATCGGTACCTGCGGCGCCTCTCTACGTTGCCTCTACGCAAAGTTATCCAAGAAGAACGTGTTTGAAAAAGTTATCGTTTCAATCAAGAATAGCGCCACGGAGAGGCCGTTTCAAGAGGCGCTCTATGGCTCGTCAAAGAGATCGTGTAACAAGCTTTCGATCGATATCTTGATCTCCTCTCAACTCGCTTTCGTTGGCTCAGGAGAGCCTGGACTAAATTTATCCAGAAGTCCATGCATAGACAGTTGTCCCTGCATAGTACGAAGACGAGCGCAGAGAGCGCGACTGGAGCGGAAACAGCGAACGGAAAACAAGCAGACGGATGATCGTATGGTGTCAGGAAGTGAAAACAGCTGGAATTAGATATCACCAGATACTTCACTAGTAGTACAGGAGTCCATGCTCAGAAAAACAGGGCATTGAGACCTTAAGAGAGAGATTGAAGAGATTGTTGAAAATTATAGCAGCCACCATCGGAGTGAAATTTTCCAGCATTCCAACCGCAGCAAATATACGGGCTGTAACATACATAAGTACCCACAAATGCTATCGGCGAACAGTGTTGCTCATCCGTTATCGTCAACCGTTGTGTACGTATGGGGCAGCTGTGCAACCATATGGTCAAATAAATGAGGAAGATTTCCGGTAGTGTTTCCCAGTAACCAGAACAAGAAAAACGATTTCTACGACTGTCGTACGACAAGGGCAGTCGTTCTGTCGTCCAAAAGTACTACGATGACAGTCGCACGACGTGGACCCGACTCCAAAGTGCCCGACATGTCGCTTGTCTTTCGTACGACTGTCAACTGCCCAGCAGTCGACTGGCCATGTTGTACGTACAGTCGTGGCGAAAGTCGACAGTTTAAAGTGCTCCTTCAAGTGGTATAATAATACGGTACCGTACACTAGCGTCAACACATACCAGTTTCTTCTTGACCGACCAATTTGGAGAAGAATGAGCGAAATCCCGGCAGATAGAGATTAGCAAAGAGCATAAAGGCACCGGCTAAAAAAAAAGAAAATCATGTACCCATAATAGTCCATATGTCCAGAGTGGACGCTGCTGGAAAATATTGCGAAAGTTCCGATCTAAAAGAATTCTGCTTTGCTTAGTAGTTGTAACTTACCTGCATATACCATAGAATCAGTTGCAGCGAAAGCGAAGAAGCTAAAGTATGTGGCGGACATGATACATCCGAAGATAACGATGATGGTGTCTTTGCTGGGTGAATCCTTCAGATAGGGCAGCTTATTGATGCCGATAGGCACCACTGTCATTCCGATAGCTGCCATGCCACTGATGTAGGCTTGGAAATATCCGTACTCGATGTCAGACCAACTCAACGGCTTGCGTTTCACGAACAGCATTATCAAAGCGCCGGGACCTTTAAAAAAGTAGCCACGCACGATTCATCACGGCATTATGTACGTGACTGCAATACGATAGTATTCTGCTCCGATACTAATGTATACGAGCAGTGCTGAGTCCTGTAACTAAACACGGTTTGCAGCCAATATTCCTTACCCATGCTGCAGGTCATCTGGAGGAAATTCAGTCCCAGTCCGATCCAGATTAGAGCTTTCTTCCTGCCATCTCTGGGTGCCATCAGCGCCTCCGCTGCCTCCTTCAACTTCTGCCAGATCGTATCCAACACCTTCCTCAGAGTGCCCGAGGCACTTTTCAGCACTACGCGCACATCCGGCACTCGCCTTTCCCCGCCGTCCATCAGATCATCTTCTGACGGCCGATCACCAGGAATTTCCTCCAGGAAGATCTCCGGATCAAATGTCTCCCTGGCCAACAGCAAAATGTAGAAGAAGGCCAAGGCGACCGAACACTGACTCACGAGAAACGGCCAGTAGTAGGCGCTGAACTTGCTGGAGGCACGACAAACGGTGCCGATGAGGCAACCGAAGACTACGCCGAGCATGAAGGCGGCAGAGCCGAGGCCTATTCTGATCGTGATAATCTTATCCTCCTCCGACTCTGTTTCAGGTTCGGCCAGGGACGGAGGGTGATCGTCTTCCGATTCCAGTCTCAGCAGGGGAGCGCGCCGGTGCGTACGCATTCGACTTTCGTCAGCGATCGAAGAGAAGGAAGTCGCAAAAACGACCATCGCGGAACCGCCCAAACTGCTGATAATGGCACCCAGGAGGATCCAGTAGTAAGAGACCCAGGTGGTGGCCGTACAAACCAGATAGGGCAAGTGCGCGCATACTGTAGCGGCTAAGGCGAGCAGAAGCGGCGCTTTTCGACCTCCGCCGCTGTCCGACCAGGCGCATATGATCGGGCATAGGAGGAAAGCCGGCACTGAGTTGCATATGGTCATATAGACGGTGAATGTGGACACCTTGGAACTGACCACGTTGTTCATGGTGTCGTTGATTTCTGACAGATCGTGGCATAAATCTTCAGTGCTATAGATCTGAAAAAAGATCCAAATTCAACCCAAAAACAGTCCATAAACGGCTGAGTGAGTATGTACGTATTACAGTATACTTATATATGATGCGGCAGCTCAATAACCCTGAACTGATCCGTAAAACTACAGGGTGATTTTTTCCTCCTGGATGATTTTGATTGCCAATTTCAATAGGTTGCCCTGCACCTATTTCGCTCAAATTTTGCCCACATATCCCCGAGCGTTTGCCATTTACTTGGTAAAAATTTCGAGTTGAAATGCTGCACTGGTAGTGAAAATTATCCCCTTTCTTTCCAAGTTGCAATTTCGAGCTTTTTCTACCCACTTTTTACTGCTACATGATTGAAAGACTCGTTTTGGAGCCCAATGGCTCTTTCCTAGGAGCAAAATAGTTTCAGCAAGTTGGAACCTAAGCCCTAAACAGTCAAAAAACATGGACATTAGTGGCATTGCTAGAAGATTATCTTATTCCTCATCAATATGCTGCTCATGCCTCATCACTGTTGCACCCTAAGCTCATGGGCCATAATCTCTGATTTGATGACTCTCAAATTCTTCCTGGGGGTGTGGAGCGGAAAAAAGGGTCTATAAAAGACAATCCAAAGCCGGTTACCATTTGAAAAAAAATTGCAACTGTGCCACTTGCCGTGTTTTCCGAAATTTTGATGGAAGAATTACAGAAGTAGCCACAAATTATGGTAAAAATATTGAAAAATTGCGATCTCATTTTCTCTCCTGCATTTCTCACTGCCAGTCCAGCATTTCAACTCGAAATTTTTACCAAGTAAATGGCAAACGCTCGGGGATATGTGGGCAAAATTTGAGCGAAATAGGTGCAGAGCAACCTATTGAAATTAGCAATCAAAATCATCCAGGAGAAAAAAATCACCCTGTATTAGCGCACCTCGTTCCAGTACAGATCGACACAGACCCGATAATACAGAAACGGCTGGAGCACAGTTTGCTGAATGCCGATCTGAAGTGAGAACAAGAGCAGTGCAGGCTCGACATTCATGGATCGCAGGACTTTCCATGTTAGCGCCAGATATTGACGCCATTTCGAGCCGCCCATGTTGTCCCGACTTGGCGAAGATCGCAGATCCATCATTCTTCAAAACTTGCGTTCAAAAAATATTTTCCAAAATAAATCGTAGAGGTTCGATCGATAGTAAGTAAGGTAGTAAAGGTGCAGAAACGGTTTTCGCAGATGCGCACAAATGGACATGAGCAGGTATGTACGTATTCGTGCGGAGGTGAAAAAGCGAGCAAACAGTAGCGAAGGTGTGAGGAACAGGTTTCTCCTGCTCTCTTCATCCTTCCTTGCCGCTTGTCTGTCATATTACCCCAGGGCATTTACGCAGACGTCGTACATCCATGGACATATCGCACAGTTCGTACGTATCCATCCAGGAATTATAACAAGCAAGGAAATACCATTATCAGTTGAGATCATCGGTAGCTGAAAAATTTCACATCACACGATCAACTAAGTATGTGGAAAATATACATCTGGCAGGAGCTAATAGTAAAAGAAATGTCCAGGAAAAGTCCTTTTCAGCCCACGCAAGCAATAACAACGAATGAGACGTTATTTTGGATAGATGCTAGCGGAAGAAAAAGGTAATTTGGTAGACATTACTCATTTGCACTGAAAACAAATAATGAGACATAGCAACCGCAAGTTATGTAATCCCTCTATGAAGCTTATGAGCTTTACACTTTATGCATGCACGTACGTACGCAATGGAGCGGATGATAGTGATAAAAGTTATAAAAATACCCAAGAACCAATATCGTCGATCATACAGAAATAAACATAAATGGTACACCGCCCCAGTTCGTATCAATCATCAACTACACAGGAATATCTCTTCTTTTTCAAGTCGACGGTATGCAGCAATACCCAGAGTAATACTACTGAAAAGTCCAGCAATCTCCCGCCTTCACTTCTGCTTGACCTGAAGTTCTAGTATGCCGTCGTTCTGGCGTATTTCTCTCCCTGCCTGTACTCGATGGGGCCAGTGTAGTTGCGCAAAAACATCTTGGAGCCTCGCTTGAGCTCGTGCTAAAGAGAACCATGCCACATCACAATGTAAAATTTCTTCAAATTGATATGAATGTAAAGTAAATGCAATGCAAGGCAGGTGGTGGAGTCACCCTAGCATCCAAGTAGCTCCAACACGCTTGCCAATCCGTGAACTCGGCAATATGCGGCAGGTGGCCAGCCAACAAACTGAAGAAAATAACACCGGAGATTATTGCACATTAGACTACTTTTTGAACTACTAAGCAACCGCTTTCTCCATTGATAACCTGGTCCCGTTGACGGCCATGATAGTGGATACCAGCTGGTAGGGGTAGACGAGAGCGTTGACAAAGTACGGAACCACCAGCTTCGAGTAGACCATGAGTTCGGACTTGCGAGGAATCACATCCCCCCCCCCTTCCTCCTTCTCCCTCCTTCTCCTCTTCCTCCTCTCCCCCCCTCTCCTTCTCCTCCTCCTCGCTCCCTCCTCCCCCCTCCTCTTCCTCCCCGCCCGCCCTAAACGACACCATGAACAACGTGGTCAGTTCCAAGGTGTCCACATTCACGGTCTACATGACCTATATGACAACTCAGTGCCGGCTTTCCTCCTATGCCCCATCATATGCGCCTGGTCGTAGACTGGCTGAGGTTGAAAAGTGCTGCTTCTGCTCGCCTTAGCCGCTACAGTATGCGCGCACTTGCCCTATCTGATTTGTACGGCCACCACCTGGGTCTCTTAGTGTTGGCAGTCCTCCTCGGCGCCATTATCAGCAGTTTGGGCGGTTCCGCGATGGTCGTTTTTGCGCTCTTCCTTTCTTCCATCTGCTAACGAAAGTCGAATGCGTACGCATCGGCGCGCTCCCCGCTGAGGCTGGAATCGCGAGCACGATCGGCCTCCGTCCTGGGCCGAACCGGAAACAGAGTCAGAGGAGGATAAGATTATCACGATCAGAATAGGCCTCGGCTCTGCCGCCTTCATGCTCGGCGTAGTCTTCTGGTTGCCTCATCGGCACCGTTTGTCGTGCCTCCAAGAAAGTTTTCAGCGCCTACTACTGGCCGTTTCTCGTGAGTCAGTGTTCGGTCGCCTTGGCCTTCTTCTACATTTTGCTCGTGGCCAGGGAGACATTTGATCCGGGAGATCTTCCTCCGAGGAAATTCCTGGTGATCGGCCGTCAGAAGATGATCTGATGGACGGCGGGAAAGACGAGTGCCGGATGTGCGCGTGGTGCGGAAAAGTGCCTCGGGCACTCTGAGGAAAGGCGTCGGACACGATCTGGCAGAAGTTGAAGGAGGCGGCGGAAGCGCTGATGGCGCCCAGAGAGGGAAGGAAGAAAGCTCAAATCGGGATTTGCAATGGGACCGAATTTCCTTCAGATGACCTGCAGCATGGGTACGCAATTGCATGCAAGCCGTATTAGTTACAGGACTCAGCAGTGCTCGTATCAACATTGTAGCGTAGCAGAATACTATCGTGTGTTGCAGTCATATAGTATAATGTAATTCCGTGATGAATCATGACTACCTTTTTTACAGGTCCCGGCGCTTTGATAATGCTGTTCGTGAAACGCAAGCCCTTGAGTTGGTCTGACATCGAGTACGGATATTTCCAAGCCTACATCAGTGGCATGGCAGCTATCGGAATGACAGTGGTGCCTATCGGCATCAATAAGCTGCCCCATCTGAAGGATTCACCCAGCATAAATATTATTATTGTTATCTTCTGACGAATCATGTCTGTGACATACTTTAGCTTCTTCGCTTTTTCTGTTAGCTGATTCGCATGGTATATGCAGGTAAGTTACAACAACTACCCTGAAGTCGCTATGGTAGCCATGGGTGGGTGAATGAAAACACCGGGGGTCTGGTCATAGTCTATACTGAGGGGGTCTCGTCATAGGGGGTCTTGTCCCATAACACACACACACACACACACAGGGGGAGGGGGGGGTCTCGTCATAGGGGGTCTCGTCATAGGTCATACACAGGGGGTCTCGTCATAGCTTACATACAGAGGGGGTCTCGTCACAGGGGGTCTCGTCACTGCCGAGACACAGAGGGGGAACTCTCGCCTCAGCCCCCTTTCTCCATGGGGTTTTCTCATCACAGGGGCCTGGTGACGAGACCCCCTATGACGAGACCTCCCGTGATGGGGGGTCCCGACCTGGGGGACGTCCCCCACCCCCACCACGTCGTCCCCCCAACTGGGGATGCTGGGTCTCATCACAGGGGCCCTGTGACGAGACCCCATGACGAGACCTCCCTGTGATGGGGGGTCCCCACCTGGGGGACGTCCCCCAACTTGATGAATGTTGTTCCCCTCGAACTCGGGGATGCTGGAGGCGACACTCAGCCACATTGTAGGAGGCGCCGCAAAAACTCACAAAACTTGATGTTTCAAGTTTAATGTTACACCTAACACAGGTTGGTGTCCACCCACAGGCCGAAAAGGTGTGTGCAAAATTCTGCACGCACCTTAGAATGCTGGGTAAATACCGACCTGGAGCTCACCTTCCTCAGGTGTAACATAAACTTGAAACATCAAGTTTATGAGTTTTTTGCGGTGCCTCCTACAATGTGGCCTAGTGTCGCCTCCAGCGTCCCCCAGTTGGGGGATGATGTCCCCAAGTTGGGGAATGTTCCCCCAGGGTGGGGGACGAGATCCCTCAACCACCAGAACCCCTGGGATGATACCCCCCTCCTGTATCAGCCTGAGACGAGACCCCTGTGACGAGACCCCCTGTGTGTATTTGTTAGACATGACGAGACCCCTACTACGAGACCTCCTATGACGAGACCCCCCTCTGTGTGTATGTACCAGTGCATGCACCAGACCCCCGATGACGAGACCCCTATGACCAGAACCCCTATGATGAGACCCCCCCCCCCTCAATATAGACTATGACGAGACCCCCCTTTTCATTAGCCACCCATGGCTACCATAGCGACTTCAGGGTAGCAAAGCAGAATACTTTTCATAATTTGGCAACTTTCCCAATATCTTACAGTAGGATCCAGAACTCCTGCAACATAAATGGAACTATTATGGCTACCGTATTTCTGGGTGTATAGCCCCATGGGGTATACAAAAA
>JASAMW010000099.1:0-30138 GCA_030247985.1 Epsilonema sp. ZAB3_2
AACCTCTACATTCTCTTTTGGGCCGACCATGCGATTAGTTTTACCAATAAGGTTTCTATTGTTGCTAGTCTCGTACAGTACCTTCGTTGAACATTTTCCACTCCTTGCTCGATGTACTCGTCCACGAAACTTGAATGATGACGGCGTCGAACGTCCTTGAGATGTGGCTGCTCAGTCCCAGCCCCAACTGCTTCCTCTTTCACCTTCACACTAAGCGATAGCAATTCCGTTTGAATCTGGCGTAAAGTCTCTTGAATCGTGTCCGCGGTGGAAAAATCTGCAACGACAAACAAGAGTCACCTTTTTGTACAATGTGGTCATTTCTTATTCCTTGTTGCTCTCGTGCAGTCGGTTTGTACGCTTTTGGTTCTGCTCTCTCCCCACGCGACCCCCAGGCCCAACCCGGTCTTTTTGTTCGTTGTTCTCTTCAAGCGGGAGTGTGAATTTATTTCAATGGCGGCAGAGTTGGATCTGTGCATGGTGCGAGGAGAGGAGGCGTTTTTCCAAGGCTTCGGACGCGGCGGCCAGTGTCACGAATGTCGACAGCACATCAGTCATCAACGCTTCAAGCAGGCCGGACATCGACTCTTTCACGAGCGCTGCCTGCGCTGCGTCCTGTGCAAAGACACGCTGCTGGAGGAGGAAGCGCGCGTCCTGCACAATCAGATCTACTGCACCACCTGCAAACTGGACGAGAAAGCGCCGCACTGCTACCTCTGCGAAACCCCCGTAAGGGACCATTACTACGTCACCGGCTGATGGCTGCTGCAGGGGGTACCTCCCCGCACACGATCACAACTACAACAGCTTGGAGGGGAGGGGTCCCCCTTCCACCTAGGGTTGTCGTAATATGTACCTACATGTTCTCTAAGTGATTTGCTACTAAATTGCAGTGTGTGGAATCGGTTTTGCGTGAACTACATACATAGTAATGCTCATATTGAATTCTCCCGCGATTCACGCAATATCCCGCCACATAAACTCGAATTCAGTTCTGTTGTCTTTTCACACTTGCGCATTTCCTACATTTGTGGTGTGCAAATATTTTGCGCAAAACCGATTTGGGACACAATCCGCTACCTGGTTGCTAACGGTCTATAAGGCATGCGCGGTGTAGTAAAGAAGCGAGTGATGTGTGGTGCTGCTGCAGGTTCCCCGGAATGAGCGCGTCCGTTTTCACTACCCGGGCGACCAGTACGAGGTGGTGTACCACGAGCGCTGTTTCCGCTGCGTCCACTGTCAGACTGCACTGCGCAGAGGCAGCAAGGTGGCCGTGTTCCAGCGCAAAGTCTGCTGCTCCATGCGCTGCTCCGAACAGGAAGAGGCCAGTCGCACATACCAAGACACGCAGCCCTTCGATTAGCCATACTCACTCACTCAGGAATTATGCACGGGAATAAACTTCTTCAATAGGCGTATACATAGTATACTCACTCCATTTTCCCCATCTGTTCATGCAGCTAGTGATGATACATACTCACTCGAGAATATTACTTGTTCCACGGCATGCGTGCGTAATAAATAATATTCATTAGCTCTGGGCCTCTGGGCTGCAAATAAAGATGCAGTCTCCTCACCTTGAGCAGCGATAGCAGAAGGCGGTTCTCCGTTTCGAACGCCGACCGCTTCAATTTCAGCACTGCAACATTGAATAATAGTTACTATCAAGCATCCACTTCCAGTTCATAAACGTAAATGTATAGAGGAGTGATCAAAGGGCAAGATGACAGCAGTTTGAGTGTTTCGACATATAGGGTAACCTCTCTTTTGAAGATGAAGAAGACGACAGGCCATTCTCCAACTGCTGATGCGCAGAAAATATCGCTCTTCTATTCTGAAATACCCATATCTGGTTTACATACTGCCTACACAATAATACTTCATGCGTCAGTCAGTATGTAGCTAGCAGTACAATACAATACAACAGTACGTAATTCTCTCCGCAACACGCATAAGCAAATAAGTACACTGTCCTTGCTGCAGCCGATTACTTAGTTACCTACCTACCTTCTTTCTTTTGGGTGTACTCTCTGCCAAGGGTCCATTCGGTAGGGCAGCCTCAGCACGTTGTTTTGCCAGCAGTTGTCCAGTGTCCTTGAGAACGTTCATTAGCTCGTCTCGGAGTGTGGAAATGACAGCGCCGAGCGTGGAGACTTCTGCCTCTAGTCGTCCCAGGTTGCTACTACTGTCTTCCGTTGCCTCCTTCGCGTCCGCTCTCCGCTTATTCCTTCTTGACGCATACTCCGCCTCCAGCTCTTTCTCTTCCACGGCCAACTGGAAAAAGAGAACATTCAACGCGGTATTTGCTGCGAAACAGCCACGTAAACAAACAACAGCAGGCGCACCTATGTACCTTTTCCTTCCACTCCCTGCGGGCTTTGAGAAACTTCGCCTCGTAATCCGCTTCCAGCTCTCGCAGTTGTCTCTCGTGTTCTTCGCGAATTGCCCTTCTTTCTTTCTCACACTCCTGCAAAAGGGAGAACTTCGTGATTCAAGAGTGGTTATTTGTTTGCTTGCGGTCTAAAACACACCTCTTTCTCTGTTTTTCTCAGACTTTCCATTGCGCCGGAAGCGCGCTCCCTTTCTGTGGCTTTGCTCAATTCTTTTTCATTCTCTTCCATTAACTGAGCCTTCTTCGCTTTGTGTTCTTTCTTCATGCGTTCCAGTTCCAACATTTCTTTCCGTCGCTCCTCTTCCATCTCTCTTCTACAGCGAAGCGAAAACAAACAAAACAACCTCATCCAGCACAGCACAGTACATGAACATAAATAAGCAATAAATGCATGTACAACTGCAAGAACGTTTACTATAGTAACTCCTTGAAAAGGAAAGTTTACCTGAGTCTCCCTAGGGCTCCTTCATGCTCCGCCTTCAGCTTTTCTTTCATCTCCGCCAAGCTTTTTGCCATCTCCGTTTTCAGCCTTCGCTCCTCGGACGCTTTCTCCCTCGCTATGCGCTCCCTCAGTCGACTAAATACATCCTCTTCTCCTTCAGTAATTGTATTTCCTGAACGGTATCACATGTAGAACATGGATACATCATATCTGCGTGATTTACATCTTCACCTGTTCCCTACCGTATTCTGGCGCCTTCCTCTTCGATAGTGGGGCCATCTCTTTTTATGACGCAGACGGTGGATGTTCTTTTCAGCCATTCTCTTTCTTCTCGAGGGCTCCAGGCAAAATTCACCCGCAGATCTAGCGCGCCTCTGAAAACACCATCAATACACCCACTACTATATATTGAGTAGTAACACACGGGACATCCACTATGCTTCTTCTTGCTGGCTGCAGCTGGACGCAGCAGCAGAGGTTTCTTTTTGGCAGCCCAAGGCGGCCTGGCCCTCGTCTCCGGACCCCACGCGCCAGATATATCGCACCACCCAATCCAAACGCATAGATCATTGAGAGATCCAAAGTTTGGACAGGAAAGTGAACAAAACGTCTTACAGCCCAATTGCTCCAAGCCTCTCTTAGACGCTTCGCCGCTGTCCGAAGACGCAGATCAGCTCGCTCTTCTCTCGCAAGACACTATTCGCTTGCGGCTTGGAAACATTCTTCAAAAAACTTCCAGTTCGATCATCTGGGCTGGCTGGCTAGCAAAAGCATACCCATCCATCGTCTCCTTGGCATCTGGCCGACTTTTGAGAAACTTCGCCCCTCCCCTTCAGTGCATTGGTCGTTTTGCAGACGGCTCTTCCTCCTTTCTGGTTCAGCCTAAATATCGCGTAGTATAAAACACACGCATTCTCGCCCACATGCATTCTCATCAGGCACCTCGCATCCTAGGCCCTCACATGCCGTTATCATGTTAGCCCCGTGCGGATGAGCCTTACTTCTTCATCCTCTCAGGAAGGGCTACAAAGAGGCGAGGAGGCCTCCCCCTCCCCCTACGCCGTCGTAATGGGGGCCCTCTCGTGGGGGTGCTAGCCGGTAGGGTTTGGCGGATTGCCTTACCGGATTACTGAGGAAGGATGCACCCTTAGTCCACTCTCCCAGCGACCTCGGTCCTGGGTAGAGCTGGCCCCCAGCCTTGGGCCCTGGACTGAGTAACAGTCCTCGCAGCGCAAGCGGCCCCGTAGTAATGGCTCTAGTGCCGGGAACGTAAGGCCTGGCTTTTGTTCTAAAACTAAGACTCATTTATTTATGCGTATGCATAGAACGAAGCGGTATTTCTGTTTCAAATCGGCGTTTGCGAAGTAGTTTGTTTTGTATATTGTTCTTTATTTATGTATGGTGTGTTTTCTTTTTCTGGTCCGTGGGTTTTTTGCCTTTTTTATAGTTTTTTTGTTTTTAGGTGTTTTTTTTATATTCCTTCCTCTAGTTTTGGTAGTTTCCTTTTCTCGTTTTCTTTTTTGTTTTTTTTTTTCTCTCCCTGTTTTCTCTCTTTGTAGTTTTTTGTTTATTTATTTTTCTTCTTTTCTTCTTTTTCTTCTTTTCTCTGTTCTTTTTTTTTTTCTCTTGTTTGGTTATTATTTTTAGATTATTTTGTTCTTTTGTTTTTTTAGCGCTCTCCCTTCCATAGTTTTTTTTTCGGGGTAAATATTCTCTTTTTTGTTTTTATTATTATAGAGTTTTTTTTTTTAATTTTTTCTTTTTTTTTTATTTGTTCTTCTCTCTCTTTTTTATTTTTTTTTTTAATTATGGAGATGGGAGAAGGGGGGGGTGGGGGGTATTGGAGTGTAGGGGGAATGAGGAAGGGTGGGTTGGTGGGATGTGGGAGAGAGAGGAAATTAGAAGGTGGGGGTAGTTGGGATGTGTTGTTTTGTGGGGGGAGGGGGGTTGGTTTGGGGGAGGAAGGAGGGGGAGAGGTTGGTTTTTGGTCTTAAGTAAAGAAGGTAAAGTCTCTTAGACAAGGAGTTTGCTTGAAGGGTATGTATTAAGGATTGATGTATTGGTGTCTAGAACATCTCAACAATAAAAAGGGAAGATATAGGGGTTAGTTGTCTACATTAGAAAAAGGGAAAAGAGTTAAGGGCTAGTGATGTCTCAATTAGTAAAAAGTGGAAAAGAGTTATAGTGTGTCTAGAATTGATGTCTCAAATGTAGTAAAAGGGAAAGAGTTATTGGGTGTCTAGATTGATGTCTCATCACATTAGTAAAAAAGGAACAAGATATGGCTAAGCTCACATAAAAAAGTACTAAGAAATAATTTTAAAAGCTTTATTAAACTTAAAAATTATAGTACACATGTTCTTTTGTTTTATAACAAACGTGTTGTCTTTGATTGAGAGTTGTTTCTTACGAAGAATTTCTTTAAGTTGCATGTAAATTAGAAGTATTGTTTAAGTGTGAGTTTGTTTATGGTGGTGGGGGTGTGCTCTGTTTCACTGTGTGTTTAGATTTCTTTGACCACTCTTGTTTCATTGTGTTATAGCATCTCTGATTTACAAATACTCTTGTTTCTTGTGTTCTAATTTGCTAGATTTGAGCACTTAATCTTTTGTGTGTTCTAGATCTGGTGGTTAGCTCCTGTTCCTTTGTCTAGCTTGGGTAATAATTTACATACTCTGTTCACTGTGTGTTCATGTAGATCTGGTTCTACCCAGTAGCATGTATGGTCAATTCAACCTTTGTAAAATTCTCTTCTCTGAAGAGACTTCTACTTCTGGTTTCGCGGGTGTTAGTGGGGTAACACGGGCATAATATATTTGAACTTTCGCTCCAAATAACAAGTATCGCTAAGAGGAGAGTTCAGCGGTTTTTGATTTGGAATCCTAGTACCGTGGATTCCGCATTCTCGTGGCTATATCCAACCGCAGGTTTTTTTTCTCACACGGCGCGAAAGAAAATACCGCCAAGGAAGGGGACGTAATTAGCAAGTGCGATATTCAAGTCATGGAGAAGTTAAATATTTATGCATACAAATAGTGGAATCGACGTGCCGTTGTTCGGATGGCCAAATTATGTAGAAAAATTATATAAAAATGATATTTTTTAATGATTATTAATAGATATGATAGTAGGAGAAGAAGAAAATTGATAGATAGATAGATAGTAAAGGAAAGCAATTTTATATGATATGAGATAGTTAAGAAATGGATATATCAATTTTATACATAGATATATCGTCGATCTCTAAACCATTCAATGCATTCGTCTCAATATTATATTCATTCAATACATTCAACGCGTCTGATAGAGAGACGGTAGCGGCGCTCCTATACGTGCCTCAGAAAGTGTCAAGAAATTAAAAATTATTTTAGAAAGCGCCAAGATAGGCCGTTTAGAGGCGCTCATGGCGAAAAGATCTTAACACTAAGCCCTTCGATTTTTCATTTGATCAGCCGATCACCAATAATCGATCGATAATCGATATTTTAGTACTAAACGATTCGCTCAATCACCAATCATCAGCTTTAAAGAGCTTATCCCTCAGGACCAAAGCCTTGATTTTTATATCACATACCAAAATCATCATAATCATATTTAGTACTAAAACAGATTCTCACATCATCAATTTGCACTACATCCATCTAGGCCTTAAGGGCTTATGCCTGAGGACTCCAGGAAGCTTATGTTGATGATAGCCGATCACCAATAATCATGATAATCGATATTTAGTACTAAAGCCAAAACCAAGTTTTCATTTGCTGTTTCCCTCCTTGTGCTCTCTCGCTCGTCTTTTATATGCAATGACAACTTATCATGGACAACTTACCCAAAATTGCATGGATCAATCGTCCTCGTTTGCATGTACTTCTCTAAATGAGTACACGAAGCGACAGAAATCCATTTTAAATCCAATTACCAACGCCCTAGTCCAGTCCAATGCTATTGCCAGATATCTAAATCATCCAGCTTCTAGCCAACGAATGCGAGTTGGAAGGAGTTCAAGATATCGATCGAAAGCTTGTTACAAGATCTTTTTAACGATAGAGCGCCTCTAAACGGCCTATCTCCTATTCATTGAAATGATAACTTTTTCAAACACGTTTTTCGAAATCATAAAGCGTAAAGAGAGCGCCATACCTCATTCCTCCATCAAACCTTAATGTATTAATGAATATAATATTGAGACGAATGCATTGAATGGTTTAAGATCGACGATATATCGGTATTGTATCGAAACATATATCGAGCATTTCTTAACATTATCGATATCATATCGAAAATTGCTTTCCTTGTACTATCGTATCAGTATCGTATCGAATTTTCTTCTTGCTCTACTATATATCGGTATTGAATAATCATGTAAAAAATATCGATTTTATAGTAATTTTTTCAATAAACATGCGCGAAGCAACGCACGTCGATTTCGCATAATTTGGGTGTAGTGGCATAATATTTTGCAGTAACTTCAGTCATATCTATGACTTACAGAAGTATGCAAAGCAACTAGCTAAAGTAACCAGCAGGTTCCTGCGTTGATAGAAATATCTCCCTATCCACCCCCAACCATTTCATCTTTGTAACACCGTAGAGAAATGCGGTCAAAAATGCCACGGCTAACTTTTAGCGGGATTTCCAAATCAAAGAACCGCTTGAACTCTCCTCTTTAAGCGATACTTGGTTCATCATTTGCTCAGCGGAAAGTTCAGAAAATTAGGTGCCCGTTTTACCCACTAACACACCCGAAACAGAAGGATAATGCTCTTTCAGAGCAAGAGAAGTTTCTTCACGGAAAGGGTTATGTAACACCAACGAGAACCAATCGTTAGAAGCACACCATGCCATAACACACATGGAAACAAGAGAGGTGTCTCAGACACACACATGCTAGAACACACATGGAAACAAGAGACAGGGTGCCTCAGAATATGTTGCACAGCATAGTAACACACAGTGGAAACAAGAGTTATAGTGTTCTCAGAATCAGTCACCCAGCATGAGTAAACACAGTGGAAACAAGAGTTATTGGGTGTCTCAGAATCGATTCTGCATGCAGCAGCTAGTAAACACAAGAAACAAGAGTTATCGGGGCTCAGAAGCTATTCTCACCCACATGAGAACACAAGAACAAGAGCTACAGTGCCTCACACACACCACCATAGAAAAATCAATGAACAAAGCTTCTTGTTTAACATGCCAACTTTTCAAAAAATTTATGTGAAGAAACTGTGAGAGCCTCTACAATACGTAACAGCACAATCACGCTCTTGCTTTGGTATTCCAAAACAAAAGAACAGTGGGGCTCTCACCAGTTTCTTCACGATAGATTTCTTTGAAAAGTTGCATTTAAATTCACAGAAGCTATTGTTTCACAAGTGAGTCTGTTTAGGTGGGTGAGCACCCTTAGCTTTCCCTTTTTACTAGCATGTGGTCAGACATCAGCTTCTAGAACCCATAACTCTTTCCATTGTGTTACTAGCATCATGAGATAGATTCTGAGACACCCAAAACTTTTCCCTGTGTTCTACATGCTGGGTGAGACATCAGATTCTGAGACACACTATAACTCTTGTTTCCACTTGTGTTCTAGCATGCTGGGCAGACATCATTCTAGGACCCTGAACTTTTTTCCACTTGTGTTACTAGCACTGGGTTCTAGAACCCTAAACTCTTTTCCACTGTGTTAGCATCTTCAATGTGTTCTAGACACCAGATTGAGATTACATCAGATTACCTGGTCAGATTCATAACCCTTCCGTAAGCAAACTCTCTGCTCTGAAAGAGTATACCTTCTGGTATATAACATTATAAGAGGGGAAGCATCTGATAGTGAGGCAGAAAGAAGGCCAGCGACCAAATCGTTCGTATATGACTTTCGTTTACGACGCGTCGTATGCCACTTGTGCGCGTCGTATATGACGGACGGTCGTATACACGAACAATTTTTAACACTCATGACAGGTAATACGCTAACAAAGCAACACGTCGATACGCGACCGAAAAGTGTATACACCTCATAGGATCCTTTTATTGGCAATTTTTTATTGTTCCTCTCTTAGCTTTTAGAGCTAATCCTCATTTATCCCACCAATTCCTTTGTCAAACTGATTCGTAGGGTCTTCAATAAAATTTAGTCGTCGTACCAAACATTATCCAATCTATCTCAATCCACTATTTTGCCCTTATATTTTGCCCAGTGACTTATGGCTTTTTTATTTATTTACAGTTCAGTTTACATGTAATCCTTGATGGATTTAATTCAAGTTTTTTCCTTGTGTTTGATTGAAAATATCGACACAATTATTACGATATTTTCTTTGTGTCCTACCGTATCCTAATAGACCTTCGTTATGCGACTTTTGGGTTCATTTTCGCTTTAACCCGATTCACCATTTCGCTGCCTCTTCGTCTATATTCCCCCTCTCATATTTATTTTTTCGAGAGAAGTGCAGGCGTTGACTTTTTGAGATGTACCGGTCCCTTATTTTGTATATGTATTATTTGTACCTTTTCCTTTTTAAAATATTTGCAAAAAGTAGCGCTATGAGGTATCTCCTAACACCTTTTTCCGCTCGTTATTTCTTATTTTTTTTATGTATTGTTTTCCTATGGAGGAGTAAGGGAAAATTACGGACATTTCCCTCGCTATAGTATTTGAGTTATCTTTTTTTTCAGTAAAAAGACAAGCTACAACCGAAACTGCATTTTGGAGTTTTTTCTCGTATACTGTTTTCTTCCATTTTCTTAGTAGAGAGTGAGGACGTTTTGTTGTGTTTTTGCCTTGTATTCCCCCCCACTCCCTCAGACCTTTTGGTGGCTTTGGTTTATCTTTGTTTGTACGCCCTATTCCCTTGTAGGAAAAACCAAAAAGCAAAAGGAGCTGCCTTGTCTTCCCTGCCCTCACTTTGTGGTTGGGTTGGGTTGGGTTGGAAAGACCGGCCAGCATCACTGCGTTTTTTAGGCGCGTAGTTGCTGTGCCCTGTGCCAAGTTATCAGTCTCGCAGCGCAAGCGAGTTTTATATTATTACACACATGAAAACTGCATTCCTCCTTATGAAACCATGCTAGAAACACAATGTCTATTTATTGCGAAAATTGACGTCGGTGCGGGTCTTACAACACCATATCCTCTGCTTGACTGAGAACATCCAGCAATGAAAGAGCAAACATTCCTGCAGCGCTTCTCATACTGCATGTACGAACGTAGTTTGTGAAGAGCACTGGAAGTATTACGCCTGAAACAGCTCAAAGCCTACTTCGCATAACGCCGATTTGAAACAGAAATACCGCTTCGTTCTATGCATACGCATAAATAAATGAGTCTTAGTTTTAGAACAAAAGCCAGGCCTTACGTTCCCGGCACTAGAGCCATTACTACGGGGCCGCTTGCGCTGCGAGGACTGTTACTCAGTCCAGGGCCCGAAGGCCGGGGGTCCAGCTCTACCCAGGACCGAGGTCGCTGGGAGAGTGGACTAAGGGTGCATCCTTCCTCAGTAATCCGGTAGGGCAATCCGCCAATCCCTACCGGCTAGCAGCACCCCCACGAGCAGGGACCCCCATTACGACGGCGTTGTCAGCGGGGAGGGGACGTCAGGCTCTCCTCGTCTCTCTTCGGTGAGACTCCTTCCTGATCGAGGCTCACATGGCAAGCACAGTTAAGGCTCATCCGCCACGGCCGGCCTAACATGCATAACGGCATGTTGAGGCACCCCCTGAGGATGCGTAGGTGCCTGTATGAGAATGCATGTGCGGTACGCGAGCTAATGCGTGTTGTTTTATACTACGCGTATATTTAGGCTGCAACCAGAAAGGAGGAAGAGCCGTCTGCAAAAGCGAAGCCAATGCCACTGAAGCTGGGAGGGGCGAAGTTTCTCAAAAGTCGGCCAGATGCCAAGGAGACGATGGATGTGAGTTGATGCTTCTTTTTGCTAGCCTAGCCAGCCCAGTATGATTCGAACTGGAAGCTTTTTTGAAGAATGTTTCCAAGCCGCAAGCTGAGATAGTGTCTTTCTCTCCGCGTGAGAAGAAGAGCACGAAGCTGGCTTATCCTGCGTCTTCGGACAGCGGCGAAGCGTCTGAAGTCAGCGAGGACTTGGTGAGTGACTACTATTGTGGCCTGCCTACACTGTACAGTACACGTTTTGTTCATTTCACTTTCCTGTTCCAAACTTTGGCATCTCTCAATGATTCTATGCGTGTTGGTTGCAGCATTTGGGTGGTGCGCATATTATGCTGGCGGACGCTGATCACTTGGAAGCAGCGCTGTCGCCACCAGCCAAGAAGACGCAGCCGGAACCAGCGCCGCCTTGGGCTGCCAAAAAGAAACCTCTGCTGCTGCGTCCAGCTGCAGCCAGCACTGAGTCAGCAAGCAAGCATAGTGGATTGTCCCGTGTGTTTTACTACTCAATATATAGTAGTGGGTGTTATTGATGGTGTGTTTCAGAGGCGCAGCACTAGATTCTGCGGGTGAAGTTTTGCCTGGAGATCCCTCGAGCAAGAAAGAGATACTGGCTGTTAAAAGTCAACATCCACCGTCTGCGTCCATGACAAAAGAGATGGCCACCACTATCGAAGAGGAAGGCGCCGACGAATTACGGTAGGGAACAGGTGAAGATGTAAATCACGCAGATATGTATGTATATTCCATGTTTCTACATGTGTATATAGTACCGTACTTACCTCGAGGCATACAATACACATTACTGAAGGCAGAAGAGGATGTATTTAGTCGACTGAGGGAGCGCATAGCGAGGGAGAAAGCGTCCGAGGAGCGAAGGCTGAAAACGGAGATGGCAAAAAGCTTGGCGGAGATGAAAGAAAAGCTGAAGGCGGAGCATGAAGGAGCCCTAGGGAGACTCAGGTAAACTTTCCTTTTCAAGGAGTTACTATAGTAAACGTTCTTGCAGTTGTACATGCATTTATTGCTTATTTATGTTCATGTACTGTGCTGTGCTGGATGAGGTTGTTTTGTTTGTTTTCGCTTCGCTGTAGAAGAGAGATGGAAGAGGAGCGACGGAAAGAAATGTTGGAACTGGAACGCATGAAGAAAGAACACAAAGCGAAGAAGGCTCAGTTAATGGAAGAGAATGAAAAAGAATTGAGCAAAGCCACAGAAAGGGAGCGCGCTTCCGGCGCAATGGAAAGTCTGAGAAAAACAGAGAAAGAGGTGTGTTTTAGACCGCAAGCAAACAAATAACCACTCTTGAATCACGAAGTTCTCCCTTTTGCAGGAGTGTGAGAAAGAAAGAAGGGCAATTCGCGAAGAACACGAGAGACAACTGCGAGAGCTGGAAGCGGATTACGAGGCGAAGTTTCTCAAAGCCCGCAGGGAGTGGAAGGAAAAGGTACATAGGTGCGCCTGCTGTTGTTTGTTTACGTGGCTGTTTCGCAGCAAATACCGCGTTGAATGTTCTCTTTTTCCAGTTGGCCGTGGAAGAGAAAGAGCTGGAGGCGGAGTATGCGTCAAGAAGGAATAAGCGGAGAGCGGACGCGAAGGAGGCAACGGAAGACAGTAGTAGCAACCTGGGACGACTAGAGGCAGAAGTCTCCACGCTCGGCGCTGTCATTTCCACACTCCGAGACGAGCTAATGAACGTTCTCAAGGACACTGGACAACTGCTGGCAAAACAACGTGCTGAGGCTGCCCTACCGAATGGACCCTTGGCAGAGAGTACACCCAAAAGAAAGAAGGTAGGTAGGTAACTAAGTAATCGGCTGCAGCAAGGACAGTGTACTTATTTGCTTATGCGTGTTGCGGAGAGAATTACGTACTGTTGTATTGTATTGTACTGCTAGCTACATACTGACTGACGCATGAAGTATTATTGTGTAGGCAGTATGTAAACCAGATATGGGTATTTCAGAATAGAAGAGCGATATTTTCTGCGCATCAGCAGTTGGAGAATGGCCTGTCGTCTTCTTCATCTTCAAAAGAGAGGTTACCCTATATGTCGAAACACTCAAACTGCTGTCATCTTGCCCTTTGATCACTCCTCTATACATTTACGTTTATGAACTGGAAGTGGATGCTTGATAGTAACTATTATTCAATGTTGCAGTGCTGAAATTGAAGCGGTCGGCGTTCGAAACGGAGAACCGCCTTCTGCTATCGCTGCTCAAGGTGAGGAGACTGCATCTTTATTTGCAGCCCAGAGGCCCAGAGCTAATGAATATTATTTATTACGCACGCATGCCGTGGAACAAGTAATATTCTCGAGTGAGTATGTATCATCACTAGCTGCATGAACAGATGGGGAAAATGGAGTGAGTATACTATGTATACGCCTATTGAAGAAGTTTATTCCCGTGCATAATTCCTGAGTGAGTGAGTATGGCTAATCGAAGGGCTGCGTGTCTTGGTATGTGCGACTGGCCTCTTCCTGTTCGGAGCAGCGCATGGAGCAGCAGACTTTGCGCTGGAACACGGCCACCTTGCTGCCTCTGCGCAGTGCAGTCTGACAGTGGACGCAGCGGAAACAGCGCTCGTGGTACACCACCTCGTACTGGTCGCCCGGGTAGTGAAAACGGACGCGCTCATTCCGGGGAACCTGCAGCAGCACCACACATCACTCGCTTCTTTACTACACCGCGCATGCCTTATAGACCGTTAGCAACCAGGTAGCGGATTGTGTCCCAAATCGGTTTTGCGCAAAATATTTGCACACCACAAATGTAGGAAATGCGCAAGTGTGAAAAGACAACAGAACTGAATTCGAGTTTATGTGGCGGGATATTGCGTGAATCGCGGGAGAATTCAATATGAGCATTACTATGTATGTAGTTCACGCAAAACCGATTCCACACACTGCAATTTAGTAGCTATTCACTTAGAGACCATGTAGGTACATATTACGTCACCGCTAGGGGGAAGGGGGTCCCCTCCCCTCCAAGCTGTTGTAGTGGTGATGGTGTGCGGGGAGGGTACCCCCTGCAGCAGCCATCAGCCGGTGACGTAGTAATGGTCCCTTACGGGGGTTTCGCAGAGGTAGCAGTGCGGCGCTTTCTCGTCCAGTTTGCAGGTGGTGCAGTAGATCTGATTGTGCAGGACGCGCGCTTCCTCCTCCAGCAGCGTGTCTTTGCACAGGACGCAGCGCAGGCAGCGCTCGTGAAAGAGTCGATGTCCGGCCTGCTTGAAGCGTTGATGACTGATGTGCTGTCGACATTCGTGACACTGGCCGCCGCGTCCGAAGCCTTGGAAAAACGCCTCCTCTCCTCGCACCATGCACAGATCCAACTCTGCCGCCATTGAAATAAATTCACACTCCCGCTTGAAGAGAACAACGAACAAAAAGACCGGGTTGGGGCTTGGGGGTCGCGTGGGGAGAGAGCAGAACCAAAAGCGTACAAACCGACTGCACGAGAGCAACAAGGAATAAGAAATGACCACATTGTACAAAAAGGTGACTCTTGTTTGTCGTTGCAGATTTTTCCACCGCGGACACGATTCAAGAGACTTTACGCCAGATTCAAACGGAATTGCGATCGCTTAGTGTGAAGGTGAAAGAGGAAGCAGTTGGGGCTGGGACTGAGCAGCCACATCTCAAGGACGTTCGACGCCGTCATCATTCAAGTTTCGTGGACGAGTACATCGAGCAGAGATGGAAAATGTTCAACGAAGGTACTGTACGATACTAGCAACAATAGAAACCTTATTGGTAAAACTAATCGCATGGTCGGCCCAAAAGAGAATGTAGAGGTTCTCTAAGCTGCGGAATACTTCGCGTCGAATGACAATTCCATGAATATTGTGTTTAGTTCACGAACTAAAAAGTGTTCTACTACCACAGAAACCTCTGCATTTTCTCAGTACTCAGCTTGGTGACCCGGGGGCCGTTGGGATTGATACATCTGCAGCATATGGGCTACGTACCTATACATTACTTATGCGATGTACAGTGATGGGGGCTTCTTTTAGTCGAACGATGTGAAGCCAAGGCTGTCTCCTGCGTATGTGTTGCATATGCTTTAGCTCCAATGGCATACCACTCTTCACTGCTGGTTACTACGGGTGGTTGCGCCAGTGCTACTGGGCGGTGGTCCTCCAGGAGAGAGCTGAATGTGGAAGACCAGTTGGGGCAATTAAGGCAAGGTTTCTGAGCCGTGTGAGAGTCTGACCATAGAAGGCCGGACACCCTCAATATTTCACATTTCCTGTTCGGTTCATGAATAAGTACTACAACACATGGGGAATCGAATGCAAAAAACCGCATCTCAAAATTCGCCCTCGTTGAGGAGTTATAGATGCGCAAACCCTCCTGACCCATTTTAAGGCGAAAATTACATAAAATGCATTCTTTTTAGGTTCCAGTGGACGCAGCCGGCTGAAATTTTGTACACACATACCCCCTATGGGACCCTACCTGCAGGGAAATTTTTAGCCTTCTAGCCCTCTTCACACTGGAGTTATGGCGTTTTACAGTCAATTTCCATGCAAACTGGGGCTAGATTTTTATAGGTTATATGCCTATAGCTCATTAGATACAGTACCGGCCGCTCTGAAAATTTTTATCCCTTTAGGTAACCCATTATAGTTTACGAAAATACAAAAAGAAAAAATTCGGTAGTGGTCCGAGAAAGAGAACGGTCCTCATGAATAGTAAAAAATTCAGGAAAAATTTTCCCGCTTTTTTCTATTATTCAAGATAAATGAGCAATACCACTGGAGCTCCTTTCTAGAAAGTAACCTATCTTATGTAGAATTGGATGTAGATTTCAAAAATAAAATTGGTTTTCCAAAAAAATTTAACCCCTAGCATATTATTTTGCAAAAGTAATTTATTTTTGAGATATTTTTGAGAATTTTGGGTAAGGGTTAAATTTTTTTGGAAAATCAATTTTATTTTTGAAATCTACATCAAATTCTACATAAGATAGGTTACGTTTTAGGAAGAAGCTCTAGTGGTATTGCTCATTTATCTTCAATAATAGAAAAAGGCGGGAAAATTTTTCCTGAATTTTTCACTATTCATTAGGACCGTTCTCTTTCTCGGACCACTACCGAATTTTTTCTTTTTGTATTTTCGTAAACTATAATGGGTCACCTAAAGGGATAAAAATTTTCAGAGCGGCCGGTACTGTATCTGATGAGCTATAGGCATATAACCTAAAAAAATCTAGCCCCAGTTTGCATGGAAATTGACTGTAAAACGTCATAACTCCAGTGTGAAGAGGGCTAGAAGGCTAAAAATTTCCCTGCAGGTAGGGTCCCATAGGGGGTATGTGTGTACAAAATTTCAGCCGGCTGCGTCCACTGTAACCTAAAAAGAATGCATTTTATGTAATTTTCGCCTTAAAATGGGTCAGGAGGGTTTGCGCATCTATAACTCCTCAACGAGGGCGAATTTTGAGATGCGGTTTTTTGCATTCGATTCCCCATGTGTTGTAGTACTTATTTATGGACCGAATAGGAAATGCGAAATTTTGAGGGTGTCCGTGAACAATGCACATACCAGGGAAACCTTTCCTTAAAACTTTGGCTCAAGGATTTTGAGCGCAGAATCCAGCAATAACCGAACCGAGAGCTTTTGCGCCAGCAAATTTTCCATTCACTCCCACTCATGCGCTCGAATCATATAATACTGTACATTCTACTGTATATGTGCGGCAGTGCGGGACGCGACATACCACTGTATCTTTCGTGGTTTCAGCTTTAGGGCAAGGCAAGTCATAATGAATGGCATTTCTTGTCAGTTGACTTTTTAGACACATCACTTTTGATCTCTTGTCAGAATTTGTTACTATGCACTTTGTTGATCTCTGATTGATCGATTTCGCAGGTAATCTCTCTATCACGATCTTCTTGTGTACGTACCTACTGCACGCTATTACTAGTACCCCACCGGCTAGTATTCGACTGACTAGTAATTGAATGTCCACGTCTTGTACATGCAGTAAATGTGTACACATACACACCATCTTTCGGGTATTCTCTTTCACTCATACAACTAACACACTACAGTATATTCACAGTTACCGCTGGAAAGAACCTACCACTATACTTAACGTAGTACTTGAGTCACAAGCTCACAACACAACGGACAATGTTGAGTGAATAACACCTAAACTTCAACATCACAGAGAACAGGTCACCTATTTCCATATTTATTTCCAGGTCAGCCGCTTATTCTAAAGTGCGACCAGCAATATCGTACTCCATTCAAATTTTTTCTCAGGAACTAAGCGACGTAGTAGAGCACAGCAGTCAAAAATTCCACGGCTAACTTTCAGCCGGATTGCCAATAAAAAAAACCGTTTGCGTCTATCTGCTCTCAGTGGCGAGATATCGCCGATTTCCTTCAGTACTAAAATCGCGTCGACATTTGGCAGACACTAAACCACGCAAACCACGACCCTGTACGCCAGACACCCATTTTTATTGTTTTCATGACAATAAAAATAAATGTGGCATTTTTCTACCACTTTTGATTTTTCGGGCGTTTGCGAGGTTTAGAATTGCCCAATGGTCGACGCCCAATTTGGCAATTTTAGTACTGAAGGAATTTGGCGATATCTCGCCACTGAGAGCAGACAGACGGAAGCGGTTTTTTATTGGCAATCCGGCTGAAAGTTAGCCGTGGAATTTTTGACCGCTGTGCTCTACATCGCTTAGTTCCTGAGAAAAAATTTGAATGGAGTACGATATTGCTGGTCGCACTTTACGTAATTCTACAATTTTCACATCCAGGTACGTACAAGCAACAGGCGCGTTCGCCCATTACACATGCTGCAGCAAGAAGCAGAAAATTATGGCGACAAAGAGAACTATGCAAAGCAATTAAGATTAGGAGGAGCTAGCTGATAGAATTCTATTCGGAAAAGAATATCGGCTATATCAAGTCATATTCATCATCAAGTACCAAACTGCTGCTGGCTAACAAACAAAACTACAGTACCGTATTTTTGGGTGTATAGCCCCATGGGGGTATACAAAAATTGAGAGGTCCAATGGGGGGTTATACACTAGGGGGGGATATACAATGGGTGGGGATATACATAGGACAAAATTTATGTTTATGAGAGGTGTGTAGAGGCATGTTTTTGAGGTCAAAAGTATGTGTTTTAGGGCATAACCGCGGTTAAAACAGGGTTATTCTAGCACAAGACATGCTCAGCTAAGCCTACAGGCAAAGCAGCATGGTGTAGGAGTAGCTATAGCTAGCATAGGACCAACCTTACAGTACATGGGGGGTTATACACCAGGGAGGGATATACAAAGGACAAAATTTATGTTTTGCCAATGGGGGGTTATACACTAGGGGGGAGATACAATAGGGGGGATATACACCCAAAAATACGGTAGCTCCCAAGTATTAGAAAGGTATTCTTAAGGCTCGCAAGTCCTACTGTTTATCCTGTCGAGCAATTGCATAATGCTAATCGAAAATCCTACGAGTAGGGTACTGTGGGGTAAACTCGGCCACCTAAGCTTCTTTGAACTTGCTGTTTCAGCGAATAATGAACAGCTCATTTGAAAGAGGAAAGTTCAAGGAATTGATTGATATATAAATTTTGTCTCGGGGCGACCGGATTTTTCCATGGCCGGGTTTTTATCCTGTAGTACCCTGCCTCATATGTTGGAAGTCGAATTCTCGCATCATCAAATTTTCTAAGTAGGCCAATTTATTTTTAGGAAGCATACAATACTGTATTTTAGTTTTCACACAGAGCTCCACTGGTGGCACATGAGAAATGACAAAAGGTTCCAAAGAAAAATAAAAATCAAGAGCATCTATCTGCACATCGGTGACTCAACTAAACTACACGTGTTGCTTCGTAACAATCCCATAACAATCAACAAAGTTGCAAAAGCATACCTTGTTCGTCCAGCAAGAGTTGTTGTTGGGATTTGTCTGTGCTGCGAAGAATTTTTTCCTATTGTACGAAAGATGTAAGAAATTGCGCAGCGCCGGCAAAGGCCCAGAGACAACTCTTGCTGGACGAACTTGACAACAAAAACATAAGCAATAATAGCAGCTCCAGCCTGTGCACAAAAAACACGAACACTACAGAAGTTAGTCCTGCACTGCATGATCACATGCAGCGTGCGTGGCCGCAAAAGAGCGACTCTGTAGTGTTGTGAATGGACGATAGAAACAATTTTTGTTGTGGTTGCTGTCTGATTCCTGCTTATTACCAGTACTCGCACCTTCTTGGGCGTTCTCAGCCATTTGTGATAGATTTAGTTCATTCAGTACGTCGGTTGCCTGTATTGAGGTGCGCCGGTTGCATCATTGGATGCTGTGAAAGGTGGCTCCTGATACGACTCAGTACCCGCACCTAAGAAACCAATACCACATAGACCTTTCAGGCTTCAGCATACTACCACTTCACAAGTAAGATTACCAAACAATTCAGTACTTACACACGGTATGAAAGCACTGTGGCGCGTTACCATCAGTGTTGTATCCGTATCCCGGAGGGACGGCGGCTGAGAAATCCTGTTCGTAATTGGACGAAGCAAAGGCGTTCATGGCACCTTGCTGATACCGCCGCCATGCGAAGAATGTCAAACCAGCCTGTAGTGGAAGCCATGCGACAAATAGGTATACGGTACATCTGAGAGCAATGATAGACGCAAAAACGCAAAATGTTGTACCCATGTAAAGATAGAGAAGAAGCTGAATGCAATGGCAGCCTGTGGAGGGTTACGATCGTAATCTGTCTCTATTATACTCGACGTCGTCCACTTGTTCGTCAGGTAACAGAAGGTCACAAACCACATGAATGTAAAGAAACCTGAAGAAACCACTACTACTGCAACTGTATGCTACATATGTACCGTAAGGTAACGTTCACAACCTTCATTGTCACTCACCAGAGCAAGCCATATCACCAATCACAACGTGCTTCCGCGTTTGTATGGAGCTAATATTCTCGAAGAAAGCGTCTGCAAGCAAATAAAACAGTCAAACATAACATACCACAAGCAAAGACAATCTTCTACATGTACGTGAATGTTGAGGAATGAAATGCGCGAGACTGACCGACTGCCAAGAAGACCATTGAAGCGAGGAAGGCGAGAACGCCAATGGCAGTACCGAAACCACAGGCTCCACTGTCCGCATCGAACAAACACACCGACTCATCCTTACTTCGAACATACCAACCACCGGAAGAGATGCAGGCAAACACCACAATAGCAAACACCTGAAACACAGATCGAACTGAACTTGAAGAAACAAATCATCTTGTGTGCATGTCCATGTCCATATGTGTATGCATGTACCTACATAGAATCTATCAAATCAAATCTTGGTCCTCCAGGGTCCATGCGACATTCACACTCACAAGTGTGCACATGTAAAGCTACGCACGTATGCACAATACGTACATGTTGAAGTACTACTGGGTGTACATTTCGGCTACGAGCGTTCAGTCAGTCAGTCAGACTAAAGTTGGAACAGGGGATAAGCTTTCATGGCGTTGTGCGCTTATGCATGTATGTTCAGTGCCCCACTGTCGCTGAGGAATATCCACGATGGAGGGAGTGGGAGACCCCTCGGCCTGAATGAAGCAATCGATGCAACGCAGCTTCATTCGCTATCTCTGCCCCTTTCTTTCCCCTCGGATTTCCGGCATAAAAGCGCTCAAAGATAAAAGTTGTCTCTCTCCCAGAATATTACTATGCTCGAAGGAAAATATCTCAAAATCCCCGCTGTGCTTTCGATGTAATCTTTAAAGGCACGCGACCATGGGATAGGTTATATATAATTATAATCATAGCCACCTCAAGCTTGCGCAGTGAGTAAAGTATACGGATGGCAGCCACCTGCGCTGCTTTTCTGCAAGAATATATAAGTGATTTGCCATTCAGTACAAAATATGAGAAGAGTACACTCGTATGTCATGTGACGACCCGACATTATAGGTAGGTAGGTACCTTCTCCTTCCCTTCGTCATTCTCAGTCCTTGAGAGGACACATATGACAACTAGCACACATGCACTATGACTAATCAATAACCATGTCCCCTCAAACTCATACACTGATTGCTGCTGAGCATTACTGTGTATTATGAAGTGAAAGTTTCGCCAAAGCAGGGGGAGCTTGGCTAAAAACAGTACCACTAAATAGGCTACTATAGTCTGGCCAATAGCAGTTGGCACCTGGACTCTAGGCGAGTTGCGTAGTTTGCAGGTACTTCTGCTAAATAGGAGTACACGAAGCGTGGACAGAAATCCGCATTTGTACATCTATTTTACGCAACGCGCCTTGAGTCCAAGTGCCAACTGCTATTGGCCAGAAGACGCAAGACATGATGGAATAGTCTTTAGCGCGGGTGTACTCTATTAAGACATATAAGCACAAGCGAATAGGCCAGACAAGAGAATTGGCCAGACTATAGCAATGAATACTAAGTTGGTGTGCATGAGACATGTACAATACATACATACACAGGAGAAATCATACACAATACGTACATACAATACATACATACATACACAGAATACATCATTGTACCCACCCATGCACAGAAGACAATTCATGCAGTAGCATTATTCGCGGCGTAACCAAATGTGAAATGTTGCAAATGCAAACGCGACTCACGAAGACATCGCGCGAACCTTCTCCTTATGCTTTACACATTCTTGACAATTACCGGGCATGGCGCTAAGTACCTACTATAGTAATAATCTCTGTTCCCGCATTCATCTCATTCGATTCCCCATCCATCGTTTCAACAGGCTAAAGAGGTGCATGTAAGCATTCCAAGCTCGATCAAGTTTGTGGGTGAAGCACGTGGTTTAGTGTTTAGTTTAGCACGTGCAAGACCGGTCAAATACCGTACTTATTTACCGGTGCATAAACCCCTCCCCCATGCATAACCCCCCCCCCCCCCCCCGCCCCAGTGCATAGCCCCATATTGGCAAAACATAAAGATGCCCTATGCATAACCCCCCTCCCTATGCATACCCCCATATGTACAGTACAGTACCTGAACCTACCTATGTAAGCTGGTCATATGGCACCCATAGCCACTCCCACACCAAGCTAAGCTCCCACACCTCCCACCAAGCTCCCACACCACTCCCACACCTCGACTTGATTTGCCTGGATTATCGAAGTAAAAGCGAGCGAGCGAGCTAAGATGCTAAGCCTGCTTGGGGTGTATTGTACTAGAATAACCCTGTTTTGACCTCAATTATGCCCTAAAACACGTGCATTTGACCTAAAAAAATATGCCTCTGCGCATCTCTCAAAAACATAAAAAATGCCCCATACATACCCCCCCCCCCCCTATGCATAGCCCCATATGGGACCATCAATTTTTGCACCGGTAAATACGCGGTATAACTGTGGACTTCTCGCTCAGTTCGAGGGCATCCGGCGGAAAATAGAATTGTGAGTTCGCAATAATAACGCATCTAAGTAATCCATTATGCAAAAGTACATGTAAACTGCGCAGCACGGGCTAAGTTCCACAGCAAACTGTCTGACTGAAGTAACAGATAGATATGATTGCGTATATCAAATGCCTATGCAACATCTCCGCAAAATGAAACGTGTCTCTCTCACCCAAGAAACGATGCGTAAGATAACGGTGGGATTCTTGATGAACTTGACGGGATCGAAGGCAGCTGCCCCTGCCATACCAGCGCCATACGCTTGACCGAGACTATCCATTCTTCAGTTGCAGTTCAGTGTTTCAAAATAGAGCTTTTCTTCAATTCAACATATAAAAGAAAGTACTTTTGACCATTACCAGCGCGAATGACTTCTCATTCCTGTCTTCTTTCTTGTTGTTCTGTCCTGTGGTCGTCAGGTCGTGCGCTCGTAGCTCGTGTGTCAACTTTTCGTATTTTTGAGGGGACTTCCTAAACGCAGGATCAGGACCAGGAGCAGGATCCTGAACCACCCCCTAAACGCAGGATCCACAGGAGCAGGATCCTGAACGGAAACCTAAACGCAGGATCCACAGGATCAGGATCCTGAACGGAAACCTAAACGCAGGATCTACAGGAGCAGGATCCTGAACGGAAACCTAATCGCAGGATCCTGAGGATTTGCAGGATCATGCATGTGCTTATGTGACTAATACCCAAACCAAACCAAACCCAAACCTGCTAACTTTAACCCAAACCTCAAACCCAATAAAAAACCGTCCTGAAATGAGGTTACACTAATTGCTAAACCAAACCTAAACCGGCACACTAATTGCTAAACCACTAAACTTATAAGCCAATAGAGTTTTCCTTATACTGTTGTATTTTTATTACAAATTAGCAACAAAAAATGCAAATCAATCAAGAAATTGTGGTGAAAATTGTAAATTTGCATTGGAAAACGCCAATTTGCAGTGTGTTCTGCTGACACCTCATTGTTTACGCTGGGGTACATTATGTGGTATTTTTTTTACAAATTGTAATCAAAAAATGCAAACAATGTAATCTTTGCCCACAATTGTCTTTTGTTCCACTCCTGCATACATACATAGGCTAGGCTCAGGCTCAGGCTTAGGCTTAGGCCTAAGCCTAGCCTACGTATGCAGCCTACCCAAAGCCAAGCCTGAGCCTAAGCCTATGCCTAGCCTATGTATGCAGGAGTGGAACACAAGACACAATTGTGGGCAAAGGTTACATTGTTTGCACTTTTTGATTACAATTTGTAAATGAAAGTACCACATAATGTACACCAGCATAAACAATGAGGTGTCAGCAGAACACACTGCAAATTGGCGTTTTCCGCTTGGCGTTTTCCAATGCAAATTTACAATTTTCATCACAATTTCTTGTCTAATTTGCAGTTTGAATAAAAACAAAAGAAAAACCGAAATAGAAATTAGGAGGGAAAACCCCCAGCAAAAAACCAGTGCAAAAGGGTTGCCACATGCGCAAGTTTTGCCTGATGATGTGCAAAATGGTTGCCTGCATATGTGCAAAACGGTTGCCAGCCAAATCTGTGTGCAAAAAGGATTGCCAGATCTGCGATAGGGTTGCCAGATGTGCTACTTTTTGCCGGTTGCCCAAAGTGGCTGCCAAATGTAAAAATAAATTTCCAGATCTAGAACAGGGTTGCCAGATCTGCAAAGGGGTTGCCAGATTTGCAAAAGGGTTGCCAGACCTGCAAAATGACTTTACATGTGAAGCTGTAATGGGCCACTGGTTTGTCAACAAACTGAAAAATGGCCAATTTTTTGGCCATACCAGTTGGGAATGGGTTAACAGCGACCTCACCATTGAAAAGATCGAAGAAAGTTGGGGTATGTGCATGATTTCAGTTTGACTTGATTTGGCCTCTATGGCATGCCTGCCACAGACCTTAGAAAACTGGAAGCTAAATCATGCGAACATCTGGACACAGTCTCCGCCTGAATCGGTTGCCAGGTGCATTTGCCTGATTTGCTATTGGTAAACAAGGCAACCCTACTGAATTCTGCATTTCATAAATTACGTCATCTTTGAAAACTGTTTAGATTACTTTAAAAATCTCGTTTGCTTGAATTGCACACCGATCCTGCAAATCTTCAGGATCCTGCGTTTAGGTTTCCGTTCAGGATCCTGCTCCTGTGGATCCTGCGTTCAGGGGGTGGTTCAGGATCCTGCTCCTGGTCCTGATCCTGCGTTTAGGAAGTCCCTATTTTTGAGTTTTAACTTAACTCTTTTGTCTAGTCCATGTAATCCTAGAGAAATCTCTCTAGGAGTACGTACTACTTGAGGACAAGGACCTCTAAAGAAACGCGGGTCCTGCATATGGACTGGAAAAATTTCGCGCGGTAATATTTTTCATACGCAAGTACGGCCAATACGCAAATGTACCGGTATGTTTTGCATGCGTTGGGTTAGGTGACTTCCACTCTTTGAGTTATATTATCAGGAATATATATAATGTAGTATAAGGGGAGGAATAAGCCAGCAGTGTACTGAAGGGGATGGAAGGCCAGCGACCAAAGTCTGTCATAAGTTGGAATTCTTCACTTTTTGGCGATCACGCATGCAACCTTTGTTAGCCCTACAGCCCTACTTGGTGTTTTCTCGTCATTTGTGCCAATAAAACTTCGCCTACATACACCAGCGTGCCGTCTCATGTATAAAACAATAAGCAAAAGAACAGTCACAAAATATGGACAAAAACTCGTTCGAAATCCATCCTAAAATAAGTCGTCATAAATGCTTATGCTTTCTAACTTGATGATTGGTTGCCTATAATAGGTTGGTAGGCTGATCGCTGCTGTGAGTATAGCACACTTATTCTCAGTGTGTTCAGACTAGGTGTGTAATGTGAGAACTTGTCAGAGTCAAGTGCATCAATTAGTGGTGATTCTATCTCTAATTTTTATTTATACAGAATGCTTTATTTTGATGAGAAAGTGCACATTTTTAGCATAGCAAGAGAGTTTGACACCCAAGGTGATGAAACGACTATGCTCTAGCTTGCAGGTACAGTGTCCAAGTGTAATGTATTTTATTTCACCACTACAGGGTAAAAATTGTCATAAATTGCAGCAAGAAATACTATATGCACAGGCCAATAGTGCATATTAGTGGTGTCAAAAAGTAAATTTACCTTCATATTGAGCTAAGAAAGACAGATAAGGAATCTGGGTGGAGCTTTTCGGGCTAGGGCCAGCCAATCATAGAGCTTGAGTTTTTGCAGCTGCTTATGCGGAGGGCATTAGTTATGCAGACTTCAGCCCACAAAAAGCTCTCTCCCTTCTCCAACGGTAGAAGGGGCAAGAATTCATAAACCGTAACCTGGCCTTGCTGTAATTCTTCATGTATAGCCCAACAACTTCGCAAGACACTCATATCAAAACATTGCATTTTTTTTATCTACAAAACCTTTTTTGGACAATGTTTTTTGATATGGTTTATAGTCACAAAGGAATGAATGCTTGGTTATAAGTGAGATATTACATTGTTAGCAGTACACAGTGCGCGATGTGTGTTCACCTACTTTGGCATTTTCTGCACGCTGATCTCGCATGGTGTCGAAACATTTGAGGGTAGTAGCATCGGCGTCGCGCAACCTGGCGAAATTGAGACAGTGAAAAAAATTTTAATTATGTAATTAGCCCTGCGCAACATTGTTTTGTTTTTTCTTGCTGCGAGTGCAATGAGCATTTTGTTTGTGTGTGGTTTACTGCTAAGCTGTTGTAAATGAATGCATACATAGACCTATGTACAGTATCTTAGGTAGCTTGCACAAATAGTATGTACCTAGTAGTTCTGTCTAATGTTTGCATGTGTTTGCATTAATTTGTCATTCAATAATTGTCAGTTTTTGATGAGTAATAGTGCGTAGATCTTATGATAACGTTCCAGTACATAATGGCCTACTTTGTATTGAGAAACGGCTTTATGAATTCTTGCTTTTGAAAGGGGAGCACAAAGAAGCATAAAAAACTGCAACCCTAGCTGGAAGCAGTTTTTTGCCCATGCGAAGGGAGTGTGGGCGCCTTGAAACACATGTAGGCACTGTGCCAAATCGCTGGTTTCCTGCACATTTCTGCAAAAGTACAATGAGCAAGTTGCACAGATTGCCACAAGCTTTGGGTACAGCATTGGTAAGCCTTTGCTCCATCAGATCCCGTGTGCGGCAAATGAATTTTTGACCTCTCCTTGCTGTGAAAAGCACGTGAACCTGCCAGACAGCTGCTTTCTTCCCCTTTCCAGTACTGAAGAAGCTCAGATTTTCCAGCTGTCTGGCAAAAGGTACAATGACAAAGTTAAAAATTTAATATAGCAGATTCAGCTTGCTGATAGAAAAGTGTTTGAGGATCATGGTAGAAAGTGCGGCAGTGCCAATTTGGCCATGGTGGCTAAGTTAGAAGCAAAAAAGTCGAAAAAATTTTTGTTCACTACGTGTCTGCGGCAGCTTTTTCCTCCCTTTAGCTCCGCCCACCACTAAAGTGTCTGCCTTAGCTCGATATGACCTTTTACCATGGTACTGGCACAAATTTGGTCAAAGGTACTGTACTTTTTACCACCAATGGCCATGGTAAAGTTTAATAGAGTACTTTTTACCGCCAACTAAGAGGAAGTTACCTTCAAAAAAGATGACAGTAAAAAAGTACTTTTTCACTGTACTTTACTTTTCACCGCGACCATTTTCGCATATTTTAGTATTATCCAGCTGATTGTTGACCATTTTTTAGAACAATTTTCACTATGTCTTAGCATACATTCGCTATTTTTGGTTGGCTTTTGTGGGAAATTGATAATCTCAGTCGACGATTTCAGTCATTTTTGAAGCATTTATTGTTTTTTAGCTATCATCTAGGCATGAAGAAAATTTTGAGTTTTTGCTGATGTCTTCAAAATGCTCAGTTTAGGCCAAAACATGCTCGAATTACATTGTAAGATTTGTACAGTCTACCACCAATTTTCAACAGAAAGTACTGCGGTAAAAATTTTGATGACGGTATAGTACTGCGTGGTAATTTTACCATCTGGCATGCGTGGTAATTTTACCATACTGTACCGTTACTGTACTTTTCAAAAGTTGACACCACTAGTGCATATGTCTGCATTTGACAGTGCAATGGAATCGTGGTGCAGACAGTGGACAGTGGACCTGGTTGGTGCATCAGTCACCTTGTACAGGTCCAGCTGATCCAATTGCATAGACTCTGAACAAAGTTCCTCTTGGCAGATATTGATGAGGAGGTGGAGGGCCCCTTGTTACCCTGCTGATCTCATTGGTCTAAGTGGGGCTGTGTGAGGGGGCATCATGGGAAAACCAGATGGGTGGGGTGGAGGACTTCACACTGGTGCCATGTTGTCTCTCATGCTTGCATTGAAGTCTGTCGGCCCAGACTGACTCGTCACATATCCAGGAGGCAGAATACCAGCAGGAGCCCCACTGACCTGCTGCTATTTCTGCATTTCATACTTACCTCAGGGCCTCATTATGAAATGCAGAAACAGCAGCAGGTCAGTGGGGCTCCTGCTGGTATTCCACCTCCTGGATATGTGATGAGTCAGTCTGGGCCGACAGACTTCAATGCCAGCATGAGAGACCACATGGCACCAGTGCGCAGTCCTCCACCCCACCCAGCTGGTTTTCCCATGATGCCCCCTCACACAGCCCCACTTAGACCAAAGAGATCAGCAGGGTAACAGAGGGCCCTCCACCTCCTCATCAATATCTGCCAAGAGGAAGTTTGTTCAGAGTCTATGCAATGGGATCAGCTGGACCTGTACAGGGTGAATGGATGCGCCAACCAGGTCCACTGTCCATTGTCTGCACCACCATTCCAAGTGAATATCACCCACAAACTCATACGCAGGTGATAGTGTATGCACAGCAGTCACAGTTGGGGGTCTATTCGCTTGGGAGATAATTCGCAAAATTGGTGAGATTTTTTGGGGACAATTCGTATTTTTGGAGGAAAGTTCAATTTGGTTTGGGACACTATTCGCATAATTTGGGGAACAATTCACTTGGGAGACTTTTCGTATTTTTGGGTAAGAATTCGCCAAAATTTGGGAAAGAATTCGCATTTTTTGGGGGTCTATTCGCTTGGAAGATAATTCGCAAAATTGGGTAACATGTTTGGGGAACAATTCGTATTTTTGGGAGAAAATTCGTTGGGGGACTTTTCCTATTTGATGATGATGATGATGAATAAATTTACTGTTAGGCTTTATTCATATATTACGTAACGCTAAAATGCAATCGCTGGCACCCCCCCTCCCCCTATGTAACGTTTTCGTAACGCTAGGCCAACACCCCCCCCCCCCCCACCAAAACGTAACGTAACGTTTTGATCAAAAATGATGTACTGTACTGTACATTATGTTGTCTTTACATCTACGTAGTAGGCTATGTATGCATTACAGAATGCAATAGTACATGACATACTTTTAGTATTACTGCTAGTTTATTGGTTATTGATATCAATTAGGCCTACCATATGCCTTGAAAGCAAAAGTCGTGCTCCACCATGGGTACTGGGCGGTTTGGCATCAATAGTGCTAGTGCACCAAAAATTCGGCGTTACGTAACGTTTGCTGCGCCCCCCCCCCCCCCCCCCCCCCAGTAAAGTAACGCAACCGTAACGCTGGGCCAAACCCCCCCTCCCCCCTATTTCGGCGTTACGTAATTTATGAACAAAGCCTTACCACAAGGTTTTGCAAAGAACAAAACATAAACCAAATACATAACATACAGTATGCCCGGCGCAAAGATGCAGCCGGGAGCACTTACTGAGTATCCGCACGTGACGGGTCACCCAGCAGTACCCCCAACAACATCAGTTCGCCAGGCCTCAAATATCAAATCACTTTGCCCTAAAGCCATGAAACTCCACTGTTTGGGGCCAATTTGCCCTCTTACATCCAGTGGTGCTTCTTACCTAAGTGGCTGGAGCCTGTTCCATTGCATTAGCAATGGACCAAGCTCCTAACAGTAGGAGAGGAGATAGTGTCTGCAACGAGGCCGAAGCCTCAGACGTCAAGAAGTCCCCTCCCCTTATAAAACTTTGAAAAGTCTACAGTAAATAATTTTTGCTTGAAGATGGCGATCAATGGGGATTCAACAACGGTCTGCGGCAAGTAATTCCACAAGTTTACAATCCTGTTTGAGAAAAACTGCTCGACATAGTTTTTTTCTAACCCGGCGCTTCAAGAGTGCCCATGGGTGCTGTCTACTTGAATACTGACCCTATTTGGGGCAGAATTCATGATACCGACCATGCTTGGTAGACAGCAAGATTATTTTGCAGTCCATAAGCAGAACCACATTGCTTTAGAGGTCCATGTACAGAAGCCTCTCTAGGAGTACATGTTTTGTCAGTAAACCAAGGATTCCTAGACCGCACTACATGGATACCTGGAAAGTACGTATTTAGGAGTCCTTGACCGAACTAAAATGAGCAAACGCAGGACAGGGGCGGGGCTCCATACCATACATAGCAACAAGAGCAGCGAGAGAGAAGCAGGGCGTGGAGACTGGAGAGAAGGGAATGGTGATATTCATGCCATGCGGTGGACGGACGCAGGACGCTCGCTTCGATCGAACGCTTTTGAACAGGGAATCGGTGACGTTGGAGCTAAAGAAGGCAATAGTAGCTTCTGACTTGTTCGAGGTACGCACGCGTGGTGCTAAAACCAGTAGAGTGTACTGAAGGTTCCGCTTGTTTCATGTATCCGAGCTGCAATGCATGGTGGATGGCATGCGCTCTGTTCTGTTCTCCACGCATCTACGTAAAAGCTAGGTACATAGTGAAGTTGCATACCGCTATCTCCCCATTGTATAGTACGTGTACGCATACGTATTTTGCTGTTTTATCGATATATAGTAGTTGGAAAGTGTCTAACGTGATTCAATGTGGCAAGCAATGCTTGTTTTTATTCATGACACATGAG